>JAWQFJ010008440.1:5000-10000 GCA_034096865.1 Theodoxus fluviatilis | reverse complement strand
ATAATAATAATAATAATAATAATAATAATAATAATAATAATAATAATAATAATAATAATAATAATAATAATAGAATAACAACGGTGATAATGATAATGATGTTTATATTAGTAACAAAAAATTTCCCTCACTAAATTGGAGTTGCTTCCCTTACACCGCAAACTGATTAGTTTCGTCGCAATAGGTAAACTGTAGGGTCCTCCCGTAGCACATTGAAAATTTCGAGGCGGCAAGTGAATTGGAGTTGTCTCCCTTAAATAGCACGGTTGCCTACTGACGTTTGTGCGATAATTTGTTTTTGTCAGAAGTGCACCGAGTGCTTGTGTTGGAGTTTTTGTACCCATTTCGTGCATATCATCGCTTTGACGATTGCTGGTGATCGCTCACTCCTGTGTGTCCATCGAGTCACGAGTCGTGAATATTGAACGACGGAGCGAGTCCACTCCACTGAAATGGAAATGCGGGTGACTTGCGAAGTTTTCGGGCCTCGGCCTCCTCCCGGATACCCAGTGAGGTGATGCTCAAGCCGAGATTGCATGGAATCCACCGCACTTCACACACAAGAAGTGGAAGACAGGGAGTGTTGTCCATAGGACAACGTACACAGCTTCAATCATCCATGACAACGTTAACATTCTAGTTAATTGTATATAGAATTGTTAAGCGTTGTCATCGAGATACGACATGCAGGGTATCAAACCTGATGCATAGTGCGTATTCTTCGTGTGTTTTAGGGTCTTCAATGGCCTTTGTAATATATCTCCTGTAGAGTTATTCATTGCTATACTGTATGAAAGTTTGAAAATATAAGAAGATATCAAATGGGTATTCGGCAGAATGAAGAAATCCTTTGCACACACTCTCTCTCTCTCTCTCTCTCTCTCTCTCTCTCTCTCTCTCTCTCTCTCTCTCTCTCTCTCTCTCTGTCTGTCTCTCTCTGTCTCTCTCATACACACACACAACAAAAAAACACACGTACACACACAAACAAACAAACACACGTACAGACATACACACATACACACACATACACACACACGCATACATTCGTTCTTTACTACTATGATACAGTCAATCACCTGAAACATTTTCAAAACAGGGAATCTTTAGGCTCATCATTTAATTTCAGGTAAAGCAAAGTCAATGTGACAAACATACTTGTAATAACATTGGTGTTTCTCCTACATATTGCGAAAAGAATACTTGGGAGGGAGGGGGGGGGGGGGGCAAATGGAAAAGAAAGAAGAAAGAAAGTCTATCAGGAAATACTTTTTAAAAAACAACGCTCATGACAGGTTTTGAAGCCAATACATTTGCAATGAACAGAATAACGAGGTAGGTTGCTGGCCCAGACCGTGCCTAGAAAGAAGAGGCGCTTGTGCTGGGGCAGTGAAATCTCCTGCGCGTCTTTCACGGAAATGCCAGGACAAGCAATCTTCCGACGACAATAGCCACAATGGCTCCAGGCCCCAAACCTCCATTCCCTGAAAGCAAGAACAGTACATGTTATTCCTCAGTTTACTAATTGCGACTTTCCCCCAGCTCCTGTTCATCCGCTCTCTCCCCTTCTTCTTCCTGCATTGTTACAACGACCAACAGAGCCACATCCACTATATCTAAGGCAACCGTACTTTAAAGTGTCAGTTGTAAGATGCTGCAAATCACTTTTTATTTTGTCAGGGTCCAGATGCCAGGAAGTGGAAGCCAAAAAGTGATGACGGATAAGCCTTCTGTTACAAAGGGGCCTTCGCTTTCAAATAACCCGGCATAACAAACGGTCAACAATCATCCTGGAATGTGATGGAGGTTTAATCTTTTAAATTTATTTTGCAATTAGATTACACTGCTAGATCGGCAACAGAGAAGCCATACCCTCACGCTTACAACAAGCGATACTTGGGAGACGTGGTTCATACATTTTGGATCTCCTCACCGTCAAAAACAGAGACGTCAAGTAAAGCATTGACTTTTTTCTTCTCAAACGCTTCACTTCATCGTATGGGTTACTACTTATTACTAAATAAAAAGATCACAATAATACAAAGATGTGAGAAATCGCCTTGTTTTGGCGGTTTGATCCCTGCATCTGCGAGGATCTTTTCAACACACATCGTGATGAAGCTGACAGAGGACCAAAGCTTTTGCGGGGGGTGGAGGGGTGGAGGGGTGGAGGGTAGGGTGGAGGGGTGTAAGGGGTGGGGGTGGAGGGGTGGAGGTGGGGTAGGTGGAGGGGTGGTGGAAGAGACACGCTAAGAGTTGTTTTCCTGATTGAGTAGTAAGTCCGTCTGGTTTACAAACGACTCACCTGTCGTTGTCATAGATGCTGCGCTACTTGGAGAGAAAAAAGAGTCGAGTAATGAATAAGGAGATCGTGAAACAACAAAGTGAATGCGAAGGAAAGTAGTGTAGCAGGGCCATTTGTTGTCAACGCGACACGTCCTTGAAAATAACCTCTTTGCTATTTACCATGGGGTTCAATAAAACGTGAGTCAACAAGTGACATCATGTGCACATCATCCAGTAAACAAGAAGGGCAAAACCCATACGACTCACATGCTTGACCTTGACCTTTATATGACCTTGACCTTCAGGTGACCTTCAAGGTCAAGGTCAAACAACTAAACCTACCAATGACATCATACACTAAGAAATGCTTTACACATTTTTCCTATCAAAATACATGTGACCTTGACCCAAGGTCTAGGTCATCCAAGGTCATGCAACACAAAGCTGTTAATTCAAGACATAGGAAGCACAATGGTGATTATTGGCACTTTCTACCATGAGATATGGTCACTTTTAGTGGTTCACTACCCCATTTTGGTCACATTTCATAAGGGTCAAAGTGACCTTGACCTTGATGATATGTGACCAAATGTGTCTCATGATAAAAGTATAACATGTGCCTCACATAATTATTAAGTTTGAAACAGTTATCTTCCATAGTTCAGGGTCAGGGTCACTTCAAAATATGTATACAATCCTAATTTGAAGAGCTCCTGTGACCTTGACCTTGAAGCAAGGTCAACCAAACTGGTATCAAAAGATAGGGCATACTGTGCCCTATGTACCATATATAGGTCAGGTATCCAATCTCAAAAACTTCAGAGAAAATTGAGAAAATGTGAAAAATGGCTGTTTTTTAGACAACATTTATGGCCCCTGCGACCTTGACCTTGAAGCAAGGTCAAGTCACTATGTATTTTTTTAGGCCTTGTCATCATACACCATCATGCCACATTTGGTATTGATAGACTTAATAGTCTCCGAGAAAAATCTAACGTTAAAGTTTTCGGACGCCCGGACCGGACGCCCGGACACCCGGACGCCCGGACGCCCGGACGCCCGGACGCCCGGACGGACGAAAAGGGTGAGTACATAGACTCACTTTTGCTTCGCATGTGAGTCAAAAAAGGAAATGGGATTTCAATAAATAAACACAACAGTCCAGCAGAGACGTTGAAAAATACTGACCACACATAATACTCAGGCAAAGAAAAACATGCAAGACTGCGTGCCTCCGAATGCATGCGTGAGTACACTGGCGAGTACGTGTGTCTGTCTGACCTGCCCTATGTCTGTCGTATTGTGTTTTCATGTCTACGTGTGTGTGTGTGTGTGTGTGTGTGTGTGTGTGTGTGTGTGTGTGTGTGTGTGTGTGTCGCTGTCCGTCCGTCTCTCTCTCTCTCTCTCTCTCTCTCTCTCTCTCTCTCTCTCTCTCTCTCTCTCTCTCTGCCTCCCCTTCCCTCCCTCTCTCCCTCCCTCCCTCCCTCTTACGCACGCACGCACGCACGCACACACTCCAAAAGCCACTCGTTATAGATTATCATGATCAACAAAAAACTGCTTTCATAAAATGCAACTGAGTCAACAAGTTAATTTGTTTTAATTGGTTACCCTCTTACCTTGTACGCATTCTAGGTCAATGTTAATGAGGGGAGTGGGTGGAGGGGTGAAGGGAGGGTAGGGGGTTGGGGGTTAGGGGGGAAACAGCTTACCTGAATTCGAGGTTGTAGTGCAGTCTGAAAAAAAGTTGTTCTCTTGTCAATTACATCCACATTTTATTTGCGCTTTGCAAGCCTTATTTCAAGCATGACATAAAGAATGCTTTACATTCTTGTGTCCTGTGTTTTTCGTTTTGTACATTACAGCAGATGGATGGATGGATAGTGTTTTACGGCCCATCAGCCTTTGTAGACTATATAAGGCCATTAAGCACGAACATCACTGGAACAGTTTAGAGTAAACGCAAATCAAGTCATGGTGTCCCTAGTTATTCGCCTCTTACGAATCACGTAGTGCTTGAGAGAAAAGGCCAATGTTTGGTTATAAAAGTGTCGAAATATTGCCACACAATTCAAACATTCTACCATTCGGGAGCAAAAGATGCACATTCCAATAAATTCAGCATGCTATTAAAATTCATCCATGACGACCAGAAGGAAATAATAACGCTAGACACTATGAGCATTTCACGCTGGAAGTATAGTAACTATTTCTAAACCCATAATGCCAGTAATATAAAGATGTGGCTAGTCTTCCCAAAGTCAGTTTGATACCATTAGCGATTTTGATATTATTCTACTATCACGGTGTGCTAAGAATCTCCTTCAAACTAATGCTGTCATCATAATGTTGTGTGCAGTGTTGCTGATGTAGTTCTCTTTGATTTCATTTAAACCAAAATGAAAAGTTTGTTGTTTGTTTTTTCTTTCCATGGAAGACGATGAATTCAATATGTAGATGTTAGTGACAACACTTTACATGGAGCGGGACTATTCATCGGCTTTTGTCTCAAAGATATTCCCTCAGTAGCAAATGAAAGAAAGATGTGCGTATAGATGACAGACTCCATTTGACACTGACATCACAAATTATGCAGATTCGTATGTAGGCAAAACAGAATATTAAACAAGAAGGGCAAAGCTCATACGACTCACATGCTTGACTTTGACCTTTACATGACCTTGACCTTTACATGACCTTGACTTTCAGGTGAC
>JAWQFJ010008437.1:12500-21175 GCA_034096865.1 Theodoxus fluviatilis | reverse complement strand
CCTTTTCTTTATTGAACTCTTCGTTCTTCCTTGCTTTTCTTCATCTCTCATCCTGTCTTCGTCTCTTTTAATTCTTTCACCCAAAGAGTTTGGTGAAGCGTAACTAGCAGGCTAGAGGGTGTCGGAAGGGAAGGGAATTAATATTGGCAGTCGTTATATCTTAGCCCGATTTACATTTCACGACAGACACTAACGATGGTCAGTCCGTGAGCACCGGTCTCACGGCGGTTTTTCTGGCCCATATCTTTCAGTCAAAGAACGCCAAACTGTGGAAGTTCGCGATTTGCAGCGCTGTTATGGAGTTGGGTGCGGATTTTCGCCGCCAAGGACTCTATTAGGTTTTCTGGCGGCGAGGTCGCGTTCTACTACTCATCAGCAAGTGTTGCAATACTTGATACCGTTGCAACAAATCGCCGAGGAGCCAGACTTCATTTTTCTTTGTTATTTTAAATGACCAAGCACTGGGGATGGGTGAAAGCAATTTAGGATGCACGTTTTATCTTCATCATGCTTGCTGCCTGCCACTTTACATATGTTGCCTCAATTCCCCTGTCAATATAAAAGACTGGTGCCTTGAAAATCAAAAAGCACATTTGATTTGATTCAATTTTTACTTTTGTTCCTTGCCTGATTATTTGATTTAAAGAGGGCAGTGGAGCTTTGCCTCATATTGTTTTTTTCCAACAAAAAAGCCGGCCGGCACGTATGAATTTACCCTAAATTGGCGACAGGCGAGGGGCAATGCCGTGTCAGCCGGATATATGAAAAGGGAAGGGGACTTTAAGAGTGATAAGAAGAGTGAGAACGAACACGTTTGGGAACTTTGTGTTCAGGCAATAACAAAAGTAAACGATTGAGGTCTTTCTTTCTTTCTCTCCTTTCTTTCTCTCCTTCTTTCTTTCATCCCTTCTTTCTTTCTCCCTTTTCTTTCTCTCCTTCTTTCGTTCGTTCCTTTTTTCTTTCTCTCCTTCCTTTCTCTCCTTCTTTCTTTGTCTCCTTCTTTCTTTGTCTCCTTCTTTCTTTCTCTCTTTCTTTCTTTTTCTCCTTCATTCTTTCTTCTTTCTTTCTTACTTCTTTTTTCTCTCCCTCTTTCTTTCTTTTTCTCCCTCTTTCTTTCTTTTTCTCCCTCTTTCTTCTTCTCTTCTCCTCTCTCTTCTCTCTCTGCTCTCTCGTCTCTCTCTCTCTCTCTCATCTCTCTCTCGTCTCTCTCTTTCTCCCCCCCCTTTCCCTCTCCTCCCTCTTCTTCTTTTCTCTTCTTCTTCTTCTTCCTCTCCTCCTCCTCCTCCTCCTCCTCCTCCTCCTCCTCCTCCTCCTCCTCCTCCTCCTCCTCCTCCCTCCTCCTCCTCCTCCTCCTCCTGCCTCCTCCTCCTCCTCAATCCTCCTCCTCCTCCTCCTCACCCTCCTCCTCTCCCCCTCCTCCTCCTCCTCCTCCTCACCTCTCTCCTCCTCCTCCTCCTCCCTCCTCCTCCTTCTCACTCTCCTCCTCCTCCTCACTCTCTTCCTCCTCACTCTCCTCCTCCTCCTCCTCCTCTTCCTCCTCCTCCTCCTCCTCCTCCTCCTCCTCCTCCTTCTCCTCCTCCTCCTCCTCCTCCTCCTCTTCTTCCTTCCACCTCCTTCCTCTCCTCTCCTCCTCCTCCTCCTCCTCCTCCTCCTCCTCCTCCTCCTCCTTCTCCTTCTCCTCCTTCTCCTCCTCCTCCTCCTCCTCCTCATCCTCCTTCTCCTCCTCCTCCTCCTCCTCCTCCTCCCTCCTCCTCCTCCTCCTCCTCACTCTCCTCCTCACTTCTCTCCTCACTCTCCTCCTCCTCCTCCTCCTCCTCCTCTTCTCTCTTCTTCACCCGAAAGTGAAACTAGCAGGAGGAATATTGATATCTTACTTCACGACGATACCGTCAGTTTTCTGCCCAATCTTAAAACCAAGCGATCGCAGAGTGCAACTACGTGCAGCCACGACTCACTTTCTTGTAAATGCCCAACTGAAAGCAATGGATGCGTTTTATCTTTCTGTAGACATGTAACATTCGGTCCCACATCGTGCATGGCCTTCAGAAACTTTTGCAGTCTCACTATCACAAGCCTTCCCTGTTTCTGGTGGTCGAAAAAAAAGAAAAGTATTCCGTGCAGTGTTATGTAAGAGCAGAGCATTAAGTTTGATTGAGATGTGCGGAAACGGTTAACTCATCAAAATAAAAGGAAAATTGTAATTTGGATTTTCTTTTTTGTCTTGAAAAGTCTGGCGCCAGCGGAAGTCAGTGAACTTTCCGTGCGTCTGAATAGTCCACAGTCTCGCTGTCGTGTCTTGTCTCTGGAAGAAGACGAGAGAGTCTTGGACCAGCGATACAGCTTTCGGCGTAAGCAGCAAACAGGAAATCAACGCGAATCCACAGGGCCCCCTACAGGGATAACGCAGAAGTCATTGAAATCACGACTCTCTTTCCTACGAGGCGACTCCACACAACGCAGATACGGTTCAGTTGCAAAAGAAACTGCGCCTGTGTTTTCTGATCGGTCCCTGTGTGTTGGGGGTAAGAGTAGACTCACTGGGAACAGGGAATTGACCTCACTTACTCTAACCACCTCGTGATTGTCATGGTCAATAACGTTACATAGCCTATAAAGGCCAATAGACCGGAAAACCCCCGTTTATTTAGACACCGTTCTTTCCTGTTCACGTTGAACCCTTAAGTTATTCAGGAAAAAAGTGTTTGACCTTGAAGAGGGAGTGGAGTAGTGTGTGTTGGTCTCTAGGCGCATCTTCTGGCCACATGTCTCCTGTCTTCCTCCACTCCTTGCAGGGCTGCTGCCGAGGACGTGAAACAGCTGCACGAGCTGGGCGTGACGCACGTCCTGTGTTGCTGCAGTGAGGACATGGACAGCCTCAGCCTGGAGGCCAAGCTCAAAAAGGCGGGAATGGCCTTCCTGGGCTTTCCCGCCAAGGACTGCTCGGACTACGACCTGACGCCCTGGTTCAAACCGGCATCGGAGTACATCGACAAGGCCCTCAAAAGTGAAGGTACATGTGCGCAATCTGTAGCATTCAGTCCTATGCTGACACATATGCATGCACGTACACATGCGCACGCACACGAACACGCACAATCAGTCGCATGCATAAGCATAAACGCACACAAGAACGAATACTTTAACTCATGAAAGTGTGTGCGTGTGTCACATATATTCGCAAACACGAACACATATTTACACACGCATACACAGATCCACACGCACACGCACGCGCACGCGCATTCACACACATGCATACACAGAGGCGGAGGTAGGGACGGATATTAAGCAGGAAGACAGACAGGCAAGCAGATAGATGGACGGACAGGCAGACAACCAGTCAGTCAGATTGGAAGACAAGCCGGCAGACTGGCAGGCAGTAAGGCTCTGTGGCCGAGAGGTTAGCGCGCTGGACCTACAGTCGCTTAATTGCGGCCAGTGGGCACGGCGTTCGAAGCTGTGTGGTTCCCAGAGTTGCATCCTTGAGCAAGATGCTAAACTTGCATTGCTTCTCCCCAGCCAGGAGTAAAACTAGGTACTTGTGAGGGCAATGTTGGCAAAACGTAGTGCGATTAACCCTTGTATGCGGCCAAGCGCCAGCATCGGGTTGGAATACTCACCAGGGCGCGGAGTTGGTGCTGGTACCTGACTGTGTGCGTCTTAAATGTCTGTCACTATGTTTGTTTTGAGGGACCAGTGGGGATTGATCAAGATGCCCAGTGATCAGGGGGTAAAGTGTAAAACGGTTTGAGACCCAGACAAAGGGTGTAAGTCGCTATATAAAACCAAACCTTTACCTTTACCTTTTAAAAGCATACATATGCACAGGCAGGCAGACAGACAGAAGCAATGACAGGCAGACGGACGGACAGACTGACCGACAGAAGATCGGATGGACTGACTAAGTAACTGAAGGACAGGCAAAGTAGATGTACAAAGTATAGGTTTCACATAACGACCTCTCTTACCTTTATCAGAGGCTCAGACAGACAGGCAAAGAGACTGAGAGTAAGACTGACAAACAAACTGAGACACTTGTAAAAATCCCTGCAGACTGTCTGTGTCGTCATCAGACACTTCTTGATTCCTTTTGCAGGGAAAATCCTCGTCCACTGCTACGCGGGCTTCAGCAGGTCTGCCGCCATCGTCATCGCCTACCTCATGCTCAGGCACCACATGACGGTGGGGGAGGCGGTGCGTCTGGTCAGGTCCAAGCGCTTCATTGGTCCCAACGACGGCTTCCTGAAGCAGCTGTGTGATTTCAATGGGCGCTTGAGGAACTCTGGCCACTTCAGTAAGAAAAGGCCAAGGTCAGCCTCGGAGCCTGCCAGTGACAGCATGGAATGAGAACAGCTGTCTGTGGAGGGATGTCAGTGACGTGAGATCTTTTGGGCAACCGGCATTGGAACGGCGAAAAGTTGTCCTCAACCTTTACACGTTCTAGTCGGCTGTCTTCGTTGTAGCTGACATTTTAAAAATTCTCGGCGCCCTCGTTATTCTCCTCCTCCTCGTCCTCCTCCTCTTCCTTTACTTCGACCTTGTCCTTCTTTGCGTCTTCGTACTCCTCGTGCCAATCCTCCTTTTCCCCACTCATCCACTCTGCTCTCGTCTTCGTTTTCGTCCTCGTTCTTATCTTCATTCGCATCCTCGTCCTCATCCGCAACCTCGTTTCTATCCTCATCCAGGATCTTGACCTCGTCCTCCACTTTGTCTCTCTCGTCCTCCTCTTTATTCTCCTCTTTGTTCTCCTCCTTTTCTATTTTTCCTCTTTCTCGTCGTCGTCCTCCTCCTCCTTTATTCCTATCTTACTCCCTGTCTTTCTTTGCTCTTTCACTCGCCATCACTTCCATCTCTTGCCTTCTTTCTTCACGCGCAACGTGCTCTTGCGATATCCGGGGCGCGTTCAAGATAGACGCTACGGAGCGGTACGTGAGCGAGGCGCACGCCAGTCAGTGGCATAACAGCCAATCAGTGTGCGAGAATGGTAAAACAGCCAATCAGTGAGCGAAAGTGGCAAGACGTGATCGGGGCACGGTCATCCTGAACGACAACATGCGGATGACGTAACGACACGGTGCGTCACGTGTCGATCATGAACGCGCCGAGAACTGTTCTTGGGAGACTTTTCATCACACTGCACGACTTCCATCTCATCGCCCTTGGGGCAACACACGTTCTCGACAAATTGCTCAAGGATACAGAAGACTTGGAATGCAGTCTCCTTAGTCTCGCTTCATTCGGGAAATGTTTCGAGGACAAACGTATGTCTAAATGACTTTACAATGGTCGAACCTGGTTGCTGTTGTGGCTACGCCACGCGCAGAGGCAAATCTCCTGTAAAGGTCCTGACAGATCACGATGGCTGTTGAAGAGGTTCATGTCATATCGTACGATACACCCCCTACATGTATCACGAGTCTCAACTGGAGTGGCAGTTGTATCTTCCTGATTCTTCTCCACTCTCTACATCGCTCAACTGATGGACTCGAATTGCAAAGACCTTCCGCTGGGAGGGAATATACAGAGCTATTATGACACCGCTTATGGAATTTCTGTCTCTCTCATTATTCCTTTGCCTTGGCATTGCAATGGAGAGTGTCTGAAAGAGGAGATATTGAGATAAGTAACCTGGCAGTCGAGTTCTATTCATTCTCCTACAAGTCTGGCCCGCTCCGAATCAATGCCTCGAAATCTGGTCGATGTGAAGTACCATTATGTACATAGCAGTCATTGGGAATGTGAATGTACATGACTGATTTTCGAGGGAGGTTTACGTGGAGAACTGCTGCTGCGAGTGTGTATGTACTTGAAGTATTCATTTTTGCTTATCCGATATTTGTGCCTCGAGTCTGAAATTCCTTACAGTATTTTACAGCATTTTCATACTGCGTCCTTTCCTCCTTCATTCCGCTTTCAAGCACGCCAGCACAACGCACATGCATGCTCGCATGAATGCATGCACGCACTTGCACACAACAAAGCACACGTCTCAATGCTTTTATCATGTAATTCATCTGTGAGTGCTGGTGGTTTTAACATTTTACAACCGCGCGGCGGGAGTCTGCCGAAACTGCGTGTGAATAGCAAAGTTTTGTTTGTTTGCGTTCGTCTGCTGATTGTGCTATTAATACTGGTAGTCAGGAGTCTTCAGCACTCAGTTTACAAATAGGAACGTGTGAACATGACTGACGTTTTTGCGTGAAAAGTTTGATGTTTTAATGTTTTTGGAACTCTGTGGACAGCCCTGTGAAGTACATATTGAAAGCTCGTTGACGAAAGGTTTCAGTCCATGATGGGGGAATGTAGCGGTGGCCGGAGTGTGTTGAGACTACACACATTAAAATTTTACATTGACATTGTTTTCAAGCTTGTAAGGAAACCTATGCAAGTCCTTTAATTTTGTTGTTGCAAAGGGAAGCATTTGGATGGAACTACAGTCAGTGTCACAAGCCGTCGACTCTGGGCACAGGCAAGATTTTCTGATTCTCCATTCGCCTTTGGAATAGACAGAGAAGCGTGTTGATACTGGCTTTTTATAATTCGCATTTTTGTTACTTCAGATTGATGTTTGGAAAAGTGGTAACTGTTATAGTTGATAGTGATAGATATGACCCATATTCATTGCTTTAAACAGGAAGCTTTAGTTGAACACAATCTTCTTCTGTTTCGTTTTCCTCTGTTCTGAAAATTGGCTGAAATTGGCTGTATGTGGTTGTACCTCTGTGGGCCGTGGTCTGTTTGGCTGTTTAAACTTCTGCGTGTGTTGCGTATGCTGCCGTTCATGGTACACCTCAACAAATTATCACGTGCTCTCGTTGTGACCTAGACGTTGTCACAGACAGGCTGGGCCACGGAGGGTTCACAGGAAGAATGACTTACTTGCAGTTGTTAATATGTTCTTTTCAAGCAAAAACCACAGGTTCTATCAAATGTACAAATGAAGTGTGATGAACATTCCGCGTTGCCATCACGCACCAAAGCATAAATGATCGAGGGTAAAGTAAAGCGGTTTGAGACCCAGACTGGATGAAAGGTCGCTATATAAAACCACACATTTACCTTCACCTCGAGGTATTCTGTGTGGTCTGGGAATGGTAGCGCGCTCCTGTGATCCAGTCACTTTTCTGGGCAACAGAAATGGGAGGTGGTGGACAGAAGTTTGAGGTGGTGGACATACATTTGAGATGGTGGAAGAAAACTTGAGATGGTGGACAGTAATTTGAGGTGGTGGACAGAAATCTGAGATGGTGGGCACATATTTGTGGTGGTTGACAGCAATTTGAGATGGCAAACATAAATTTGAGGTGGTGGACAGAAATTTGATATGGAAAACATGAATTTGAGGTGGTGGACAGAAATTTGAGATGGTAAACGTAAAATTTAGGTGGTGGACAGAAAGTTCAGATGGGAAACAGAAACTTGAGATGGTGGACAGAAACTTGAGATGGTGGACGTACATTTGAAATGGTGGACAGAATTTATTCAGAACACGAAACAATACTCTCTTGACCCGATGCTACTCTGTAGTGTGAGGTTAACTGGTGCATGAAGCAGTGGAAGTGGCTGAAACGCCAACAAACTCCGTCAAAAGTGAATAGAGTGATGATTCACAGTGTTTCTTGTGATTATGAGCGGGTGAAAATTACGCATAGCGTGTGTGTGTGTGTGGGTGTGTGTGCGTGCGTGTGTGTGTATGACTGTGTGTGCGCGTGTGTGAGTGTGTTTGTGTGTGCGTGCGTGTATGCGTGCATGTGTGTTTGCGTGCATTTGTGCGTGCGTGTGTGTGTATGTGTGTGTTTGTGTGTTGGTTAGAGCAGTTGTAAAAACCGACTGGATCTGTTTCACTCAAACAGCGTGTAATGGAAAAACTGTCAGGAAGAAACTTATGTTGTGGAGTGTTGTAGTGAACAGAGTGACAGTGAACGAGTGAGACAGACAAAGGTCAACTATTCTGCGATCCGCATTATGACCTGCCCAGTCGACCAGTGCTTCAATGGCAGGTGAAAGTCTCAAATCAAACGATGGAATTAGTAGCACTACATTAATCGAAATTTGCTGGAATTCAGCAAGTTGTTGAAACATATCTCAAGTGAAGCACATAAACAAAGAATTTTCGTGTGATTAAATGTTGAATGTATATGCCAAACTCTTCCACTCGACACAAAATGCCTACATATTGTGTTTGCATGCCTTACTGCTTATCATGTATTTGCCCCCTGTCTATGGTCCACTCTTCCATACACTCCTGTCATATTCTCTGCATTTCATATCGAGGAGATGATGATGTTGGTCATATGTTGACGTGTTTCTGTGATACCCAAAGCCTTTGAATATGTATGTTTATATTTTATACTGTTGTTACCTTACACATGTTACATATACCCTATGTCCTTTTTAAAATTCTTGCACCCTTATTATATTCTGCCGTGATTGATATTACACTGAGTGCGTATTTTTGCCTTTTGCAATGTTGCAACTTAATAAACCCGAAAGAAAATCACTTGTTTGGTAATCTTGTTAAACTGTTCTTTTCAGTATTTTCATGTCACATGTCTTGCAAAGAAAACAATCTGCAAGCTTAGAAACTAAATTCAAGCGAAGTAACATTATCTGCGAACGTGAAAAGTGCCTTGATTATGGAATGGACGTGTCATTTGTAGCGATAGCAAACAACC
>JAWQFJ010008437.1:0-10000 GCA_034096865.1 Theodoxus fluviatilis | reverse complement strand
GGGAAGGGGGGGGGGGGGTGCGTGTGTTTCCGGAAACCCCCCCCCCCCCCCCCCCTCGTCCGCCCCTGCCTATGATACGCTTTGCACTGCACCGCAGGGCCGTGGCAGAGGACGTGGATTTGCTGCACAAGATGCACGTGACACACGTGCTGTGCTGCTGCAGGCAGGACACCGACATCCGGGCCTGGAACTGAAGCTGAAAAAAGGCGGGAATCCGCTACCTGGGTTTTCCCGCCACCAACTTCCACTTCTGTGACCTGGCACCCTGGTTCCAGCCTGTTGTCCAGTACCAAGACCAAGGTGATCCAGCCTTTACAGAAACTGACGGACAGCACGTTTGCTCCTTTTGTAGTAATGTCACACTACGGCAACTCCTTGGTGACAGCAAAGATATCGGTAGGGTGGTGTCTGATGGTTTTACGTGAAGTGAAGGGGATGAACCTGAAAAATATAGTTTGGTCCACTTATTTCTGATCTGCCGATCAAACCCTCCACCTTAGAAGTGAGGTTTTGTTCGTCCTGAAACGACACCAAGCTACCATGCTGCACCGTATGACGTGCTTTCGCAACGAACAGATACTAAAAAGACAGCAAGTTACTTTCACAATTGTGGAAATGTATAAGGAATTCTTTTGTCGCTGTCGAGAAAAAAAACCACTGCAAAAATCAGTCAGTGTATTCTTTTCATTCAGTATATTGTAAATTCGCTGTCCACTAAATTTCTGAACATTGCTATAATGATTCATATGATCCACACATAAATGTCTCCAACGAGTGTCTGCAGTGTGATCATGAGCTCATTCTTTTTGTTCCATGCACTAATGATGATGATGATGAGGTTCGCCTGATGACCTAGCCACACATGAACAGCTTCCTTTACAGAATAAAAAAAGTTCATTGTAGTTTGCTTTGAAAAGTTGTGTTAAGACCTTCGCACACGAGGCAATTCCACACGCCAGACACGGACTGACAAAAATATATCCCAATGGCAGAGCGCTACTGACGCCTTTGCTCCACTATTGCCAGCCGTGATAGGCTGTCACAATGACGCTTGCGAGATTGCGAGGGTAAAATCGCCTCGTGTACGACGGCCTTTTCAGGCTAACAGGCTTTTCGAGTACTATTTAAACTCAGGCAATTCACATGGCTTTGATCTTGCCCAAGTTTTAAATTGGCTCAATTTTACAGGCATTCCGTTGCACGAATGGTTTCGTTTGGAATATATCGCTCGCGGTAGTCCTTTGATAATTCAGACTACCGTTTGTACGATAGCCACATTAGTTTGACAAATTGTTGGATGTTCTACTTTTATCCAAGACATGTACCGTGTCCACGGTTTACCTTATGCAACCTGGCTTTTCTCTTTTTTATGACTCGACAGTCCTGATTGCTTTCGTCTTGCAGGGTAGGTCCTTGTCCCCTGCAGGGTAGGTCCTTGTCCCCTGCAGGGTAGGTCCTTGTCCCCTGCAGGGTAGGTCCTTGTCCCCTGCAGGGTAGGTCCTTGTCCCCTGCAGGGTAGGTCCTTGTCCCTTGCAATCGAGGCGGCAGCAGGTCAGCCGCTCTCCGCATTGCCTACGTCATGATCAAACATCACGTGACAGTGGACGAGGCTTTCCGTCTGGTCAGGTCCAAGCGTTTCATCAACCCCAACAACCACTTTCTCCGGCAGCTGTGCGCTCTCAGTGAACAACTGCGGGATGCTGGCCACTTCGGCGACAAAGGGCCTGCATCTGTATTGCAACATGCGAATGACGTCAGGTATGAAGACAGATGCCTCTGTAGCAGTGTCCAGGGCTTGCAAGCTGATTAGTGACCAGTTTGGTGGCATCGAGAGGAGTGGTCTTTAACCTTTGATGGTAATGGTAGAGACATGATATGAAACTACGTTGATGCGCGCACCGTCAGTTCTTTAGACTCGCTTAGGCGATGGTGTCTGACCCTCTCGGAAACAACAAGAGATATAACGGATATTTACAAATTCGTGTTGGTTGCGGCTGAGTATTGTCAGAGGAGACAATGGTGATTTGCAAAGTCAGCTCCATAACATTGCTATTGTGGGGATGTCTGGAATCTGTAGTGAGATCAAGGGGACTGCTTTTAGGCAGCCCAGGAAAAGGTGGCAGAACTTTGTTTTGAAAGGCAATGCTAATGAGTACTGTCAGCCGCCTGAATTTCAGCTACAGGAGTTTTCACATTACGGGAATCGTGCCAATACTTTTACGAGAAGCTGTTTCTGTATGGTCAGTCACTGCCCTGATGGATGCTGTAACATATAATAAAAGTTACAACGCCGACATAGAAGCGAATTTGGCTTTGCAGTTTCACATACGGTCCATGGGCTACCCAAATGACGTGCGACCAGTATATTACAAGGTACAAAGTACATAAACAAACAGGATTCGGTCAGGTGCCAGCACCATCTCCATGCCCTGGGGATAATTCCAGCCCTTGCAGGCTGCTTTCATTGTTAGTGGCATCGTAGTGTGTTCACCTCCCTCACAGGTACCCGATTTTACTCGTGAGTGGAAATAAGCAACGAGTGTTACGCGTCTTGCCCGCTGATGCACCTCTAGAATCCATGCAGCTTTGAGCACCGCATCCATAAACTGCTAATGACAGCAGGCGAGAGTTTCTGCGTTTGGACTCAAGCCTGTGAACATAAAGAAAAACACCGTCAAATGTATGGACTGTATTTGGAGGTCTGAATTGGTTGCTGGCTCTTGTAGCTCACTGTGAGAGTTTGCTTCAACGAACATCATTAC
This sequence comes from Theodoxus fluviatilis, assembly GCA_034096865.1. Classification (NCBI taxonomy): domain Eukaryota; kingdom Metazoa; phylum Mollusca; class Gastropoda; order Cycloneritida; family Neritidae; genus Theodoxus; species Theodoxus fluviatilis. The sequence continues at coordinate 7,238 of JAWQFJ010008437.1, read as the reverse complement.
TATGGCAAGAAAAAAACTTCAGTTAAGTACTGATCACCTGTCTTCTGTTGTAACCTTGTCTCAATTTTCCTTCTGCACGCATCTTTCCTTTAAATACTTGGTAACCACTGTTGTTGGGGACGTTTCTGTGATAACAAAAACTTGGTCAGCATAATCTTCCTACTTTTTGAGTACTGTTTCTGCAACTGTAGTTTATTTCGTATATTCCCCCGAAATGTGTGCATCTTTAATGTCCCAATGTAGTAATTTTGAACACACACGAGTATGTTTCACTATCTATGTAAACTTCAAAACTATGTAACAATGAATGCATTTACGCTACGCCGGGGAGGCTGTTATATTGCCTTGTTGAGTGCAATGTTGAAATAGCTTTCATCACGAATGCATGAAACTTTTAAAATCGCACTTGGACCGATATGCTACGTGCTTAGGCCTATTTGTAATTTTCCTTACGAGGTAAAATACTTACTGCTTCATTACCAGCCTTGTCTCCAACAGCGTATATGGAGAACACCGCTTGTGTGCATAGTCTACACTCGAGTGAATGCCAAGAAAAGACCGAGACTGAGTCTTGGGTACGTCCTGAAAACAGCCTGTCCTGCCAGACTGCGTGAAAAGTCCACGTCAAGCCATAACTCCCGGGTGCAACGAAACTTCAATCAACGCAGAAACGAACACGGGGGAAAGTCAAGGCGTTTAATGGAATACATTTCCGAACATAAATGAACCGACACCACGATGAGTGCAGAAAAAGTAGGAAGCTATATAACATAGGAATACTATGGCTGAAGGCGTTTCAATGGCTCAACTTCGCGTAGCTATGTCTACGCACCTCTAAGCGATTTCTGTACACACAAGCAGCACTGCTATTGTAGGGTAAAATGAAAATGAAATATTTTCCGAGAAGTGTCGTGTCAGTCAAAACAATTTTATAACAGCATTTTCTAGCATGTACAGTTCAACATATATTTCAGTGCGAAAACAAAGTTAATGTTATTTGATCAAAGGATGCGTGCAAAATTATACAAGTGATTACTAAAACGGTTCATCTGTTTCTGTTGATACGCCTTCCCCTTTTGCAGTGTCAACTTTCAAATGTAAATAAACTATTCCACAGGGAATTTATCAAGATTTATTTTACAATAAGCAAACCTTCTCATACACGTTTACGTGGTCATGGATGAATTGTGAAGCCGAAATTATTGTTGCTTGATAGTGTCTCTATGCTCTCCATGTCTTGCTAAAAGTTTTATTTACCGTTCTCCGTATACGTCAAACTCAAACTGCCTTTGCCAAGACTCATATAGATCTCTCGGCAAGATTAATAGTATGAAAATATCCCCTTCCCCCCCAAAAAACACACAAAACAAACAAGCAAACATACAAGCAACACCCCAACACACACACACACACACACACACACACACACACACACACACACACACACATGAGTGTACCTGGCAAGAGCGAGAGTGAAGTGAGACATGAAAACATGCCCTGATACCAACGTCATGACCCCGAGTCCATGACAGAATGACTGCACAATTTTCTACTACAGGCTCCAGCCATGACTAACTGTTCTTATGTGCTATTGTACATTGCTTCGAGGTACCATAAAATAATGGTAAAGAAACAAAATTATAAATAAGTTAGTGACTGCACTGAAATTAGAGTGAAAAAAATGTCAATTGGTGGTGAAGTTTGTTGCCGACTGATCCATATGCCTCAGCGTCCTGAAGTTTGAGTAGCTAGAAACTCCCTACGGAGAGAAGCAGAAGACGGTCTTCAGAGGAAGAGCCCCCCTCGCCAAGTGTTTCGGCCCTATAATAAATATAAGAAATAGAAAGGCGTGTCCATTGCTTAACACCGAGTTTGTAGAAAAGCTACTCTGTGAAATGGTATTTACTGTCGAGGGTGATGGGCAACTGCATTACCTTAATCGACACACGACAGGCAAATGTCTTCTCCAGAGAGGATTAAGAACGATTCTTTTGGCAATTAAGTCCGTTTGGAGACATGTTGGCCACGAAGTGAAGCAGACTTGCGGCGAAACTCACTGTGAGCCTGCGGACTAACAGTGCCGAACACAACAGATACAAGATACAAGAGTTACAACATTTCGCTGCTTGGACTGTGTGAGAACGGCCCAGGAACACCTGGCGGCGAGACACAGAGGCAGAGCTGAAGAGGGGTGGCACCACCTGGACACAGATTGAGAGAGCTGCCCAGGACCGCGCCCGCTGGAGAACTGTCGCCAATGGCCTATGCTTCAGGAGGAGCGATGGGCCTAAGTAAGTAAGTAAGTAAGAACACAATATAACCAGGATAATACTAATCTTATCAAGAAATTGTTGCAGTTAAACGTTTTTTGCAGTTGATATCTTTGTACAATATACATCTTTTACATCCTCCAATTGCAGGAAATGAGACTTCACTGAAATAAATTCTATCGATAGATATCATCCAGTCAATGTGGTTTGTAAACGATTGTCCCTGAACCTAGCTTTGAAGACCCAGTAGACATGTCTTCTACCAGACCCAGGGATCTGCTGCTCTCTGTTGTGAAGACTGCCACCGATCCATCCTAGGCTGTTCCAAGAACCGTGCCTACAACTCGGGGAGCCGTGGCTGGCCTTTCCAAGTCTAGGGGTTGTAGTCTGCATAGGGAGAGGGTGCCCTGACCAGACCCTGGCTAGAGGTAGCAGACCTGGCAGAGACCCGAGATCTTGCTGAGATGGCCGAGCTGGGTCTATGGGGGGAGAGGGTGCCGTCCCTGTGCCGCACCCAGGAGTGGTAGTCCTGGTCTGGCGCAGGCCTCTGGCTCTGTCACCCAGACACAAAGGCAAGGCGTCGTTATGGTCACAGAGGAATAGAATGTGGTTGGCTCTGTCACCCAGACACAAAGGCAAGGCGTCGTTATGGTCACAGAGGAATAGAATGTGGTTGGCTCTGTCACCCAGACACAAAGGCAAGGCGTTGTTATGGTCACAGGGGAATAGAATGTGGTTGGCTCTGTCACCCAGACACAAAGGCAAGGCGTCGTTATGGTCACAGAGGAATAGAATGTGGTTGGCTCTGTCACCCAGACACAAAGGCAAGGCGTCGTTATGGTCACATCTGTCACCCAGACACAAAGGCAAGGCGTTGTCATGGTCACAGAGGAATAGAATGTGGTTGGCTCTGTCACCCAGACACAAAGGCAAGGCGTCGTTATGGTCACAGAGGAATAGAATGTGGTTGGCTCTGTCACCCAGACACAAAGGCAAGGCGTTGTTATGGTCACAGAGGAATAGAATGTGGTTGGCTCTGTCACCCAGACACAAAGGCAAGGCGTCGTTATGGTCACATCTGTCACCCAGACACAAAGGCAAGGCGTTGTCATGGTCACAGAGGAATAGAATGTGGTTGGCTCTGTCACCCAGACACAAAGGCAAGGCGTTGTCATGGTCACAGAGGAATAGAATGTGGTTGGCTCTGTCACCCAGACACAAAGGCAAGGCGTCGTTATGGTCATAGAGGAATAGAATGTGGTTGGCTCTGTCACCCAGACACAAAGGCAAGGCGTCGTTATGGTCACAGAGGAATAGAATGTGGTTGGCTCTGTCACCCAGACACAAAGGCAAGGCGTCGTTATGGTCACAGAGGAATAGAATGTGGTTGGCTCTGTCACCCAGACACAAAGGCAAGGCGTCGTTATGGTCACAGAGGAATATAATGTGGTTGGCTCTGTCACCCAGACACAAAGGCAAGGCGTCGTTATGGTCACAGAGGAATATAATGTGGTTGGCTCTGTCACCCAGACACAAAGGCAAGGCGTTGTCATGGTCACAGGGGAATAGAATGTGGTAGAGGAGAGCTCATGTAAAGCGATGTAACGTTCTGTGGCAAAATACAACGACGTGACTACATTCTCATCACGAAATGTTGCAACACAAAACCAAGCAACTTCATTCGTTCTGCATCAATGCCTGGCGACCCTTGGTATCGTCACATCACGTATACTTATATATATATCTATATCTATATCTCTATATCTATACACAGACACATACACACACACTCATACACATATATACATATACATATATACATACACATACACGTGTATATTGCTAATATCGAATAATCTCATAGCTAGACTTGGAAACGTAGACAATATATCAAGGTAAGCTGGAGATGGACTAATTCTCTAACTGAAAAGTCCAAGGGGACACAGTGCCCGAAGATGGAGCTCCATCGGGTAAAATTGGAAAAAAGATAAAAACAGTTAAATTTTATATGTGAACGATCCTATTCTAGGATGGACATGAAACCAAGAACAAAACTTGCGCTGATTTATGTGTATTTCGCAAGCATCAAAGCAAGATATGGAACCTTAGGTTCTAGGTAGACTGATATAACGTACACAGCATTTCCTCTTTTCTCCGTGAATCATAGCATTCGAGCATCAAGACCTCGAGACCACACTTACCTGTATAATAATAATAATAATAATAATAATAATAATAATAATAGTTTATTCATAAGCACATACATTCCCTTGACAGGCAAGCTCATGGCGTTTACAATCCAAAGAATCAACACTCATACAACCACTCAACACCACATTCCCACAAAGAACTCACACACAACCCACATAAACAAAAAACAAAAACTAAGATGCAATAGAACAAATAGAACAAACTATACAATATACGCAGCGAAGCAGCTCAGCGGGAAAGGCGGATCGGAAGAGGTGGGTCTTTAGAGCACTTTTGAACTGGGGCAGAGTGTCAAAATGACGGACAGAGAGGGAGACTATTCCAGGTTACAGGTCCGATATACTTTACGAGAAGGCACGGCGTTGGACCTTGAGCATTCTAGAGTCAGCAGCTGAGCGTAGAGATCTGGAGGGCGTGTAGACTGCAAGACTTTAGGTAAGAGCGTGTGGCGTGGTGTCGTCGATGGCCAAAGTAGCAAGTTTATAATCTATCCTCTTAGAGGTGGGGGAGCCAGTGAAGTGTATGTAGGAGTGTTGAGACATGGGTACGCTTGGGACATCGAAAAACTAGCCTAGCAGCACAATTCTGAACTTTCTGGAGTTTGTTAAGCATAGTGTCAGGGATGCCAGCGAGAAGAGAGTTTCCATAGTCGAGACGAGACAGGACAAGTGATGTGATGAGCGTTTTGGTGGCCTGCTGAGAAAGATAATGACGAATGGTACAAATTTTCCTTAGCTCGAAATATGCTAACTGACAGACTTTGGTGACATGAACTCTCATTGACAGATCATCGTCAAACATGACGTCTATATTTCTAACAGACTGAGAGAAGACGATGTCACTGTGACCAATGGTTAGTTTGAGGGCCTGATCCGATTTGCCTCCGCCGCCCACCAGGAGTGCTTCAGTTTTTGAGTCATTGAGTTGGAGCTTGTTCCGGGTCATCCACCGTTTCACGTCAGAGATACAGTGTTTGCTCGTAGAAAGAAGAGAGTGGATTTGACTGGGATGGATGGATGGAGTTTAAAGGCATATCAGCCTTGTAGGCTATATAAGGGCACAACGTTAAGAAACATACATCTTTAACAAAGAATTAAAACTCTTCACGACTGTAAGGACTGGGATGGGAGGAGTTGTGGAACTGGGTATCATCATCAAATTCACTGCGAGAGACTGAATGACTGTCAATTACATTGGAGAGTGCTTGGGTGTACAGTAGAAACAGCAGAGGACCCAGAACAGAGCCCTGAGGGACTCGGTACTTGAGAGGTGTAGGATCGGAAGCAAAACCCGAGATTGAAACAGTATGTCTACGTTCTGAGAGATATGAATGCAGGAAGCAGAGTGCTAAGTTCCCAATGCCAAAAACGTTTCTAAGACGGGTGAGAAGAATTCCATGGTCTATTGTGTCGAACGCGGCACTCAAGTCCAGCAGAGTAAAAAGAGAAACTTTGGAATTATCCGAAGCAACGAGAAGATCGTTTAGAACACGGAGCAGAGCTGTTTCGGTGAAATGATGAGCACGGTACGCGGATTGAAAACAGGCCAAAAGGTCATACTGGGACACGTGCTCCAGCAGCTGCTGCAAAGCTAACTTTTCTAACAATTTTGACAGAAAAGAAAGATTGGAGACTGGTCTATAATTACTAAGTTTGTTTGGATCCAGACAGGTAGGATCTCGTCAATACACTCAAGAGGAGTGTGGGAACAGGGTCAAGGTCACAGGAGGTGGGGTTCATACTGCGGATGGTCTTGAGGACTGCACTAGCCTCAATCGGGCTGAAGTGAAGGAGGGGAGTACCACTGAAGGATACTGGGTCATCACTAACAGGCGCACCTGCATCAGCAGACATGTCAACGTTGCTTCGAATATCGGACACCTTGGACACAAAAAGTCACAAAACATCTGAGACAACTCTGCTGCTCAGCTGACGTCATGAGACCCGAATCAGCCTCTACTGTCACATTCGAGTAGATCACAAGACAGTCACTCACCTCGTAGTAGGAGCCCAGGGGCTTGAAGCCCACCAGGTGGGCCATGTCGGCACTCCCCCCACGTGCGCCACCTCCAGGGGCGAGCGTGCTGTGACGTGAGTTTGGTTTCTTGGCCCCCTCCTCCCCCGTTAGGTAGCAGTCCTTCTTGTGTATGCTCCAGTCTAGACCTGTACACAATCCACGTACATATACATGTACAGTCTCCTGTGTACACTCGTCTAGACCTGTGCATAATCTAAACATTTACACACTCATGTGTACACTCCATTCTAGACCTGTACACAATTCATGTACATATAAATGTACATTCTTGTGTACACTCGTCTAGAACTGTACATAATTTATACATATACACAATCTCTGGTGTACACTCCATTCTAGACCTGTACACAAGCCATGCGCATTTACCGTCTCTTGTGTACATTCCATTCTAGATCCGTACATATACTATTCATATTCACGATATCTTGTGTACGCTCCAGTCTATACCTGTACATAATACATGTGCATATACAATCCTTCCGTACGCTACAGTCTAAACCTGTACACAATACAATACATATACATTACCTCTTATGCATACCGAAATATAGTATCCACTGCATACACTCCAGTCTACACCTGTATAGAAATTCGCCTCCCAGTGCATGTGCGCTAGCCATGTACGTAGACTTAAAATGAACATACATATACACAATCTCTTCTGTACACTCGAGTCCAAACCTGTACAGAGTACACTTCCATTCACACACACGTCACGCA
>JAWQFJ010008436.1:0-10528 GCA_034096865.1 Theodoxus fluviatilis | reverse complement strand
GCTGGCGGTCACAGCGACAAGCGAAGGGGGACAATACATAAAAATCAAAAAGTCTTTCCCCTATCGCCATTGCCTCTTCATTTCATTAAACAGGGGGACTATCTGCCTTCTCCTGAATAGGCTTCGCAGGGGCACGGCGTGGATGGGTGTGCGGTACCTCAGGAAAAGTGATAAGTGACCTTGCACAGAGCCTTTTTGTCACCCTCGGCCTCAGGTGCGTTAGCTGAAACGTCATCCGGCTGCGAGGGGCCGGGAGATGAGTGTGTGCTTCCATCAAACTAGACATCCAGAAAATGATCTCGGCTGTCGGTGTCGAAGGTGGCCACCCCACCCAGCAAGAAACCTTCTGCATCACACTGCCAATAAAACTACCTCTCTTTTGCAGACGCAAGGAAAGTCAATGAACATCTCGTGTGCAATTCAAATGGAAGCTGAACGTTCTTGTAAAGGACGCCAAGCTTAGTAAGTGGTTGGCACTCTTCCCGGGATCGGTTGACAGATATATCTGTCAACTTCGGAAAACCGTCCTTCTCCCAAACAGGCGAGGCGTCCAGCGGAGACGGAACAGCAGTTATACTGTCCTTAGGATCTCCCGATTCCTTCGCACTACGACTGGCCTTTGTCATGAGGCCGCGTTGCACCAGGTGTTCTCCGCCCGGGTGCCCCACCGCCACTTGTGTCGGAATCGTCTGGTTCAGAAGAGGGGGAGGATGAGCGTCTGCGCCCGGGGGTTCGCCGGTGAAAATGCCAGAGGAAGCTTGTGAAGGAAATAGTCGTTTGTGGCGTGTGCCTCGTTCTGTCGCCGACGTTTGATGGCGAGTGCTGGGGGGGGGGGCAAAGTCTGTGTTCCAAGGCCGATTTTTTCTCTCTCGACAGGCCCTCGACCATGTCATTAGGTAAGTCATCAGATACGCTTGCACCGAGAGAGAAGAGAGTTTCTTTTTACACCCCCTTCTTCGCAGGGAGAAAAATGAGCTGAGTCTTTCTGGAATCCCATGGTGGTTGCCTGTAAGAGGGAGTTCAAAATGGCAGGTGGAAGTGAACAGAGGAGTAGGTTTGCATGACACGGCTTCATGACACTGAAACACAGGCGTAAATAGTGTATACGGGATCCAAACCTTCAATGTGGAAAAAGTAATCATGGTAATTTCTGGACACCAGATATAATCTTCTCTGCACTGAACTCTTTTTTTCGTAAAACTTTCGTATGCGTGAATCAACAATACTAATGACTTTGGCACCATAATAGATGAGGATTTCAATTACATTTGCAAATTAGTTTACGCGAGTGAAACGCACACACACACACACACACACACACACACAACCAGCACACAACACAAAAGGACACCGACACGAATGAGACCAACGGAGGCACGCACACTAAGTGTATAACGCAACGACACAACAAAGGGGACACACCACAATGAGTCAATAAACCACACTTGGAATAGACGGCGAAGAGCACGCACGCACAACCAGGTGAACACAGTAAGAACCAAGGACCCGAGCACGCACGCACACAACGCACACACACACACACACACACCACACACACACTGAGGACTGTCATTATTTTCAATGTTCTGTACCTTTTTTTTTTTTCTTTTTATTTTTTATTTTTTTGTCTGCGTGGAGGCGTAATGATACCCTCTTGCTTTACGATTTGTCGAGTTTTACTCAGCACGGAGTCTATGCTGAGATGAAATGCTCCACTGTCGTGACAATTCCTGTCTGTACACAAACGGACCGAGGTCACAGCGAGGCCATTCTAGAAGACGTCACGTGTTCAACTGATGCGGCGCTGCGCCCACATGCAAATCAAAAACGGTGAAAGGGGGGGGAAAAAAACAGAAGTTACAGGGGGAGGCGGGAGGCAAAGATAGGGGGGGTGAAAAAAGGGGACAAATCACGGGAATGTCGGTAAAGGTTCGAATAATTACTCACTCTTGTCACTTTGGACGACGTCGTAGATATACAAAGAGCTGCCAGTGTGACAATCTTATTGTTATAAACAAACAAACAAAAAACTAAATCAGATCAAAACACAAGGAAAAACTAACTGTTCGTATTATCAACCTTGGTCAGTGCAGTTGGAGGAAGAGTATGGCCGGCAAATCACAAAACCTAGTGGAAGCACCTTCCTTTATTGTTGTCTCACGATTCGCCTGGAGACCTCCCTCGCCAACCCGCAAGACTACATGACAAATCGCATCCTTCGTCCACCGCAACGACAGACTAGCAGGTGCCCCCGCCCAGAGCGAACCATGACAGCGCATCCTTCGTCACCCACGACAAGCTAGCAGTGCCCCCCCCCCCCGCGCAGAAATGGCTCGACAGTCGATTTGAGCTGAGGAAGTTGTACACAAATGGGGATTTGCAGCATGACGTAGTCCCGATGTCCCGACAGCCTCTGTCACTTCCTGGAGCCATCGTGGCTTCCGGCTGATGAGAGGACGGTCAGTGCGCGTGCCCTGCAGGAGTGGGAGTGCCGTCTGTGGCAAGATGAGTTCGGACAGCGAGGGAATGTTCATAATCAGGGAAAGCGACATTGCTCAGCCTACGATATTTTGCAGATCAATATGCATTGCTTTGACAGGATTCAGTAGAGCTGCCTGATTGACTGTGGGGAATTCAAGAGGGAAATATGCAAAAGTATACACTGAACCACAAAAGAAACGCAAACGATGGGTTGATTCCATTTTTTATCCAATATTTAACAATTCATTGTGGTGACACATATGCTCGGAAAGGACATTTATTCTTCTTTATGATACCGTTTACAGATCAGGATTATCTTAACTCAGGGCTACGCAGCTGGGCGTCAAAGTGAGTACCCCCCGAAAATGAACTTGCAAAACAACTTGTTTCCGTTTCATAAATTCCTAAAATAATCAGATGCAACCGTATTTTGTAAAACTAAACGTCAAACAATAGCCCAAACATTTATCTTTAAGACAACATGCGTTTTGAAGAGAAAACAAAAAGGGTGTGTCTTCTACGGGCTTTGAAAGACAGGAGGCGTAAACACGTTTTGCAGGCAAAAACGCTGGTTTTAAGGCCTTTTTTCTCGGGTGACAGTGCGATATTGTCCATATCTCAGCGTGTTTACAAGATACAGCAATGAAACTTGGCAGTCACAAAAAGACGTATTTTGTCTAGACGCTCACCAAACATTATGTCAATACCTTAAAAGTGCAAGTGTCTACAAGCATCTTAAGGCGGTACTTTAAGGTCGGCGCTGAAACAAAAGTTATGAATGGGAAAAAGTTGAGCTTCTGCATACACATAAACAACGTTTCAAGGTACCTACGTCTTAAATTTTATTAACTTCGAACCACGGGCTGAGCGCATGGACAAGTTTGATTGGGATAATGTTTTTTTCGCTTCATGATAGAGACTCGTTCTTTATGCTTTGTTAAAGTCAGACAACTCTTCCCCTAAACATTGTCAGATGTAAACATTGAGTTTAACTCTATCCATGCGCTCAGCCCGTGGTTCGAAGTTAATGAAATTTAAGACGTAGGTATCTTGAAACGTTGTTTATGTGTATACAGAAGCCCAACTTTTTCCCATTCATAACTTTTGTTTCAGCGCCGACCTTAAAGTACCGCCTTAAGATGCTTGTAGACTCTTCCACGTTTAAGGTATTGATATAATGTTTGATGAGTGTCTCGAAAAAAGACTTCTGTTTGTGACTGCCAAGTTTCATTGCTGTATCTTGTAAACACGCTGAGATATAGACAATACCGCACTGTCACCCGAGAAAAAATGCCTTAAAACAAGCGTTTTTGCCTGCAAAACGTGTTAACGCCTCCTGTCTTTCAAAGCCCGTAAAAGACACACCCTTTTTGTTTTCTCTTCAAAACGCATGTTGTCTTAAAGATAAATGTTTGGGCTATCGTTTGACGTTTAGTTTTACAAAATACTGTTGCATCTGATTATTTTAGGAATTTATGAAATGGAAACAAGTTGTTTTGCAAGTTCATTTTCGGGGGGTACTCACTATGATGCCTAGCTGTGCAGCGCTGAGTTAAGATAATCGTGATCTGTAAACGGTATCATAAAGAAGAATAAATGTCCTTTCCGAGCATATGTGTCACCACAATGAATTGTTATAATATTGGATAAAAAATGGAATCAACCCATCGTTTGCGTTTCTTTTGTGGTTCAGTATATTTTAAATGTTGATCTGCTACTGGAGAAGTGTTAATGGAATTCAGCAATGCATATAGTCATCGAAATAGAGTTTTGCCTCAAGTCCACAATATTGTGTCCTCTAGTTATTCGATTGATATTGTGCTATTTTCGAGGAACTTCTCTTTCCTTTCGATATGTTTTAAATTGTTCATTCTGTAGGGACCACAATTGAAAATTGATGTTCCAGAAATACAAATGTTGTCACTCACGGTCTGCATTCGTTTAGCCATTTGGACAAAACATTATGATTGCAGTGTCATGATCAGTTTTGGCCGCTGTCACTTCCTCCAGTTGCAACTGCTGTCACTTCCTCCAGTTGCAACTGCTGTCACTTTCTCCAGTTGCAACTGCTGTCACTTCCTCCAGTTGCAACAGCTGTCACTTCCTCCAGTTGCAACTGCTGTATCTTCATCATCACAGAAGTAAATACTCCATGAAGAAAAGAGAAAGTTTTTTTTTAATGGCAGGAAATTCTTATACATTAAGTGCTTTTCCTATGAAAAAAAAGTTTAGTCGAGGCAGCTTATCTGAAATTGTGTTTTTAAAAAACACACCGAACTTCTGGCATTTTCCTTTTCTATATTATCCGGCATAGTCAATACATCATCACGCTGATTGTTCCTTGGAGGAAGGAATGCCATCAGACGCCAAAGGAATAGGCGATGAAGAACGACGAGAGGAAGGTGTTACGACCCGGATTGCCCGAGGTCTAAGCAAGTGAAAATATAACTCGACACGAGTAGGGAACTTTGAAACCTGAAGAGAATTTTGTATTTCAGAATGAGATAATAATTTTACACAACACCACGCTCGCAGAGTTCAACATGGCAAGTCAATAATACATTACAGACACGGCAGAAGACAGGTCCGTCAATTGCAACAACAGCACTTTGTTTCTACTTGTCTATGAACGTCGCCGGAAACTCTTACCCGGCATATACATAAACCCCGCCAGAAACTCTTACACTGCATACACAGCAATCAACCCGGTAAGGTACACAACAGCAATATCTAATAACCAAACCACACCACTCACAGGCCAGAACCATCTTACGCAGCATACACAAAAGCAGGCCACTCACAGGCCAGAACCATCTTACACAGCATACACAAAAGCAGGCCACTCACAGGCCAGAACAATCTTACACAGCATACACAAAAGCAGGCCACTCACAGGCCAGAACAATCTTACACAGCATACACAAAAGCAGGCCACTCACAGGCCAGAACAATCTTACACTGCATACACAGCAGTCCGCACAGCAGGTTGTACAACAGCAACACTTACTGGCTAAATCCGCAAAAACACCGCGGAACCACAGAGCACAATCACCCGGTCTACTCACATGTCCGTAGCACCGTCACACAGAGCCCAAGCTCTTCGCACCGCTCTATTCCCCGACCACACACAGAGCCCAAGCTCATCGCTCCGCTCCCCGACAGCAACCTCGCAGCCTGTTCGACACCAAGTGAACGGGAGCCACTAACAGTCAAAATCCCGCTGCATTTATTGCAAAACCCCGCCACTCCGCCTCAAAGAACTCGTGCTGCACGCAAGAACACAGGTTTAACCAACATAATCATAACTATCACTCAGAACGTGCATCACGCTCAGCGCCCCGACCGCCGCGTTCGTGACAGAAGGCGATGAAGAACGACGAGAGGAAGGCGATGAAGAACGACGACAGGAAGGCGATAAGACGAGAGGAAGGCGATGAAGAACGACGACAGGAAGGCGATGAAGAACGACGAGAGGAAGGCGATGAAGAACGACGAGAGGAAGGCGATGAAGAACGACGAGAGGAAGGCGATGAAGACGACAGAGGAAGCGATGAAACGTCCAGAGGAAGGCATGAAAACGTCGCAGGAAGGCGATAAGACGAGAGGAAGGCGATGAAGAACGACGACAGGAAGGCGATGAAGAACGACGAGAGGAAGGCGATGAAGAACGACGAGAGGAAGGCGATGAAGAACGACGAGAGGAAGGCGATGAAGAACGACGACAGGAAGGCGATGAAGAACGACGAGAGGAAGGCGATGAAGAACGACGAGAGGAAGGCGATGAAGAACGACGACAGGAAGGCGATGAAGAACGACGACAGGAAGGCGTGAAGACGACGAATGGCGATGAACGCAAGGAAGATGAAGAAGCGAGAGGAAGCATGAGAAGCGACAGAGGCGATAAGACGAAGAGGAGGCTATGAGACGACAGGAAGGCAAGAACTCGACAGGAAGGCGATGAAGAAAAGAACGACGACAGGAAGGCGATGAAGAACGACGACAGGAAGGCGATGAAGAACGACGAGAGGAAGGCGAGTGAAGAACGTCGACTGGAAGGCGATGGAAGACAGAGTTGCTCCTGTAGGGAGGCCTGTTTGAAGAGGGACGTCACAGCTGAGCAAGCAGCAGTCCTCGCTTCTTCACTGGGACTGCGGCGTGCGAGCGTCCGCAGTCCTGGTCACGTGTTTCCTTGGCTCTTCCTCCTGCTGGGCGTGCTTCCCTCGGAAAGGACAAAGACGCCAGCCTGCAGAGAGGCACCAGGGACGCCCAGGAAAAAAAAAGTCCATCGCATTCGTAAATCTACTGAAATAAATGCCTGCTCTCGCCTGGGACTACCGAGGTGACTAAAATTAGGACAGCCGTACTGACAGAAAAGCTCAGCGCTGGAAACATCACGCTTTCCTTTGGCAAATACATGTAGATTTGATTTAGGCGTATTTCTGGATGAGTGTCATTGCGGTGGCAAAGTAGTGATACGACATAAAAGAAAACCGCATTTGTGCGGGCCACAATGGCGAATCAAGGACAGCAAGGAGGAGATGGATGGCCTCAAAGGCATCCACGATCGGGGGGGGGGGGGAGGGGAACAGATGAGGGGGGAAGGGGGGACAGTGGGGGGGGCCCGAGAGCGGACATGACGAAACGCTGCTCAATGTCCGTTCCTTGAAATGCGCTTGCCGCACCAGAGCCCGCGTACATCGCCCCTGGCAGGCGGGGGTGCAACTCTCCTGTCCCTGACCCCGCCTCACAGACTGTCCTCTGCAAGAGTGACATCCAGGCGCCATTTTATGACACAAAAATAACAATGGAAAGGAAGAAGGGGGAGGCTTTTAAAGGCGTGTAAGTGTGCCTCTGTGTGCGTGTGTGTGTTTGTGCATGAATGTGCGTGTGCATGCATGTGTGTGTGTGTGTGTGTGTGTGTGTGTGTGTGTGTGTGTGTGTGTGCCTGCATATTGTTATGAGTTGAGATAATTTAATTTTAAGTCAGTTCGTTGTCAACTTTAGGAGCCAGCCAAGCCTCAAAGCAAAGTTTTAGAAAACCAGCCAGGCCTTGAAATGCGGTGCAGAACGTGAGAATTGGACAGAACAAAGAGACGCTAACATTCTGCTGCGCAGATTGTGCCGAGAATAGGATTGGTCAGTAGAGAGAACAAAGACATTAATGTTATACTGCACAGATGGTGCCAAGAGTGTGATTGGTCAGTGGACGGCACCCAAAACTATAAAGCCTCCACTCTCTCTCTCTCTCTCTCTCTCTCTCTCTCTCTCTCTCTCTCTCTCTCTCTCTCACTCATCCCCTACCTCTTTGGCGTGCATTGCACGCCCTGTGACTGCGCCCAAGATCAACCAGGAGATGGAAAGGGGGAAACGCCAGAAACCCCCCTTACTCATAGCCCTGCTGCCTCCCAAGACTCCTCTGACGCCATCTATCAAGGGTCCAGTCCACTCAGATGGGCGTGGTTCGACACCTCCACCAGAAGACCAGTTATGAGGCTGCCACACTTGGCCTGACCTCACAGACAGCGTCATGCCTGACCCCGCACATGCAGACAGCGTCATGCCTGACCCCGCACATGCAGACAGCGTCATGCCTGACCCAGGGACAGCGTCATGCCTGACCCCGCACCCGCCGACAGCGTCATGCCTGATCCAGGGACAGCGTCATGCCTGACCCAGGGACAGCGTCATGCCTGACCCCACAGACAGCGTCATGCCTGACCCCGCACCCGCCGACAGCGTCATGCCTGACCCAGGGACAGCGTCATGCCTGACCCCACAGACAGCGTCGTGCCTGACCCACGAATAGCGTCACGCCTGACCTACGAACAGCCTCAACGCAGAGGGGAGACATTCAACGTTATCCTCCCTTCCCAAGCACCAGAATTGAAGATTCCCTGGCAGTCCCATCTCCCCTGGGCCCTACATATTCATCCATCTACAACCCTGTTGAAAAGGCTCTACGCTCCTCATCAGTGATCAGCTGAATTGAATGCTCACAGATAAGTGTAACCGGGCAAGGAGTACTTGCGTGTAACCATTGAAAGGCTGGCTGGCTAAACATGGTATAACCTAATACTTGGAATTAATTATATTAAGAATTATCATTATTACTTCAATATTATTAAAGTTATTTTTGAAGTCAAATTCCATCAACTTATCTTCATGTGTGTAGTCTCGTTGACCTCTTGATTGCATGGAAAAAAGTGGATGTTACAAGACGGCAAGTGAGAGATCAAGAGCCCCGTCTCATAAAAATATGCATGCATGTGTGTGTGTCTATGTGGATGTCGGGTACGGGGGATAAGGAAGAAGGGGCAGATGGGGAAGGAGGGGCGGATGGGGGAGGAGGGGCAGATGGGGGAGGAGGGGCGGATGGGGGAGGAGGGGCAGATGGGGGAGGAGGGGCAGATGGGGGAGGAGGGGCAGATGGGGGAGGAGGGGTGGATGGGGGAGGAGGGGTGGATGGGGGAGGAGGGGCGGATGGGGGAGGAGGGGTAGATGGGGGAGGAGGGGCGGATGGGGGAGGAGGGGTAGATGGGGGAGGAGGGGCGGATGGGGGAGGAGGGGCGGATACGGAAGGAGGGGCGGATGAGGGAGGAGAGGCGGATGGGGGAGGAGGGGCGGATGGGGGAGGAGGGGCAGATGGGGGAGGAGGGGCGGATGGGGGAGGAGGGGCAGATGGGGGAGGAGGGGCGGATGGGGGAGGAGGGGCAGATGGGGGAGGAGGGGCGGATGGGGGAGGAGGGGCGGATGGGGAAGGAGGGGCGGATAAGAAAGAAGGGGCGGATGAGGGATAAGTGGGAGTGAATATTAATTAAAGGAAAGGAGACAGGAAAAGAAAGGAGAAGGTGGGGAGGGGGGTTGATGGAGGCGGGGGGGGGGGGTGATGAAGGGGGAGGAGGGGTGATGAAGGGGGAGGGGGTGATGAAGGGGAGGGGGGTGATGAAGGGGGGGATGAAGGGGGAGGGGGATGATGAAGGGGGGATGAAGGGGGAGGAGGGGTGATGAAGGGGTGTGTGGTGGAGTGTCACAAAGGACCGGTCAGAGAGAGGAGAGGGGAGGCGACAAAGGGGTGGTACGGGGAGCTGGGAAGGAGGGTTGGGCGTGAGGGCTGGAAGTGTAGAGAAGGAAGGAAGTGATATGCTGCAAATTGAGGTGCGAGTTTTAATCAAAATGTAGATGTAACTAGATGTCACCCGGGTGGAGGATGGGGTATTGTTGCTGGGCGTCAGTGAACAAGCCTGGCGGACACCATACCGGGTGGAGGATGGGGTATCGTAGCTGGGGATCAGCAAACAAGGTTGGCGGGCACCCTCTGGGACGCCGTTCATAATCTCAACAAACTATCTGCTGGAACTTCCTGATGCGCCCATCATTGTAACTGACGCAGACTCCAAGCCACTCTCAATCTCTGGAAGAAATCGCAGACCTGTGAAGACGCCTGTCTTGCCTGGCTGTGAGTGATCACCCTGCACTGTCAGGAAGGATGTCCTTGAGGTCCTAATGAATCTGCCTGCATGAGATAGACCGCGTGTGTGGCCCGACATTCACGAATTGCCCGACGCCCATGGGACGCTCTTTAGGGTCAGTGTCTCGGCCTAGACTAGAGAAGCTGATGCACGTCTGGCTGATGTGTTGTCACTGAGGAGAACGGAGGGAAATTGGACTCAGACGCTGGTAGTTCTGACTTCAACAGATTTTCCCTCTCCACTGAGGTCCACGCGGAGATGTCCTGTTTCTGTGGTGACGAGAAGTTGACTTAATGTGGTGGCACCGAAGACTCCATGCTGTTTATGCAGACACGCATGCATGTCAACAAACATCCAACAATGGGTACACACCATCCAAGTAGGAAGAAACAAAATGACGTGTGCATTTCGACGCAAACGCATCATTTCCCCATGTTTTGAAATGTGTAAACTGTAGTCGTGGAGTGTTATTTCCTTTGATGCTCAATCCACACTTCCGGCATATCATTCCTACTTAGCGCACAATTATTATCATGTCCTCCCTATGTTATCATTGGGTTTGAGTTCTCCCTTGGATT
>JAWQFJ010008435.1:15000-18186 GCA_034096865.1 Theodoxus fluviatilis | reverse complement strand
TTTAGGAATTGTGCCAGTAGCAGCTGTAGAGGCACTAAGAACTCGCAGGGGCGTTAGGAATAGTGCCAGTAGCAGCTGTAGAGGCACTAAGAACTCTCAGGGGCGTTAGGAATAGTGCCAGTAGCAGCTGTAGTGGCACTAAGAACTCGCAGGGGCGTTAGGAATAGTGCTAGTAGCAGCTGTAGTGGCACTAAGAACTCTCTTTAGGAATAGTGCCAGTAGCAGCTGTAGTGGCACTAAGAACTCTCTTTAGGAATAGTGCCAGTAGCAGCGGCAGCAGGAGCGGTGGGAGCGATAACCTGGGCACTGGTTACAGAGGATCGTAGCGTGGTTCTTTTTGCATCTCTAACGAGATGGTAATAGCAAAACATATTCACTTTTTTACCTCCTTCTCGGCCGCAGGAGACAATTGTGTAACCGTAGAGGCTAATATGAAAGTTATGTTAGTGAGGGATGCAAAACGTTTGTTCAACAAGCAAAGTCTGCAAGGTTGTAGGACTTGCTTTCTCGAACGCTTTCTCTGATTGCTATCTCTGATTGCTTTCTCTGATTGCTTTCTTTGATTGCTATCTCTGATTGCTTTCTCTGATTGCTATCTCTGATTGCTATCTCTGATTGCTATCTCTGATTGCTTTCTCTGATTGCTATCTCTGATTGCTATCTCTGATTGCTATCTCTGATTGCTATCTCTGATTGCTTTCTTTGATTGCTATCTCTGATTGCTATCTCTGATTGCTTTCTCTGATTGCTATCTCTGATTGCTTTCTCTGATTGCTATCTCTGATTGCTTTCTCTGATTGCTATCTCTGATTGCTATCTCTGATTGCTTTCTCTGATTGCTATCTCTGATTGCTATCTCTGATTGCTTTCTCTGATTGCTTTCTCTGATTGCTATCTCTGATTGCTTTCTCTGATTGCTTTCTTTGATTGCTTTCTCTGATTGCTATCTCTGATTGCTTTCTCTGATTGCTATCTCTGATTGCTTTCTCTGATTGCTATCTCTGATTGCTATCTCTGATTGCTATCTCTGATTGCTTTCTCTGATTGCTATCTCTGATTGCTTTCTCTGATTGCTATCTCTGATTGCTTTCTCTGATTGCTATCTCTGATTGCTATCTCTGATTGCTATCTTTGATTGCTTTCTCTGATTGCTATCTCTTATTGCTTTCTCTGATTGCTATCTCTGATTGCTATCTCTGATTGCTATCTCTGATTGCTTTCTCTGATTGCTATCTCTGATTGCTTTCTCTGATTGCTTTCTTTGATTGCTTTCTCTGATTGCTTTCTCTGATTGCTATCTCTGATTGCTATCTCTGATTGCTATCTCTGATTGCTTTCTCTGATTGCTATCTCTGATTGCTTTCTCTGATTGCTATCTCTGATTGCTTTCTCTGATTGCTTTCTCTGATTGCTATCTCTGATTGCTATCTCTGATTGCTATCTCTGATTGCTATCTCTGATTGCTTTCTTTGATTGCTATCTCTGATTGCTTTCTCTGATTGCTATCTCTGATTGCTATCTCTGATTGCTATCTCTGATTGCTTTCTCTGATTGCTATCTCTGATTGCTTTCTCTGATTGCTATCTCTGATTGCTTTCTCTGATTGCTATCTCCGATTGCTATCTCTGATTGCTTTCTCTGATTGCTTTCTCTGATTGCTATCTCTGATTGCTATCTCTGATTGCTATCTCTGATTGCTATCTCTGATTGCTTTCTCTGATTGCTATCTCGTCTTTTGCCGTAGCTGCTTCTGCTCAAGTTCCTATTCGTTCATTTGCCCCACCTCTTCTTCCTCCTTCTTCCTTTCATCTGCCTGCTTCTTTCCTCTTCTACAGCTCCCACTGCCACTGCTTCTTCTGCTGCTGCTCCTCTCTCTGCCTCTGCTGAATATGCTCTTCCTCGTCCTCCCCTCCTCTGCTCAATATGCTCTTCCTCGTCCTCCTCACAACGAACTCTGTCTGGTTTAGGTATAACACGTTCCCACTCGGATATTCTGTGCAATAAATTTAAGGTCAATTGGTGAAAACTGTCAACCGCCGGGGGGTGGTCACCTGATAGTCACGAATTGATGACGTGGTACGCATGAACGTGCTCTTTTGTCTGACTGCCAGGAGCATACGAGCCCGTATATCAAGGTGTGGCAGACGTTTGCCACTGCCGTAGAATGTCCATAAGAATGAACACAACACAGATCACACAGCAATGACGGAATGTATGTCCGGCCATCTCTGAGCCAGTCATCATTGTCTCGTCTCGTCTCGTCTCGTCTCGTCTCGTCTCGTCTCGTCTCGTCTCGTCTCGTCTCGTCTCGTCTCGTCTCGTCTCGTCTCGTCTCGTCTCGTCTCGTCTCGTCTCGTCTCGTCTCGTCTCGTCTCGTCTCGTCTCGTCTCGTCTCGTCTCGTCTCGTCTCGTCTCGTCTCGTCTCGTCTCGTCTCGTCTCGTCTCGTCTCGTCTCGTCTCGTCTCGTCTCGTCTCGTCTCGTCTCGTCTCGTCTCGTCTCGTCTCGTCTCGTCTCGTCTCTTCTCGTCTCGTCTCGTCTCGTCTCGTCTCGTCTTGTCTTGTTTTGGGGAATGCAAGTATTTTCTTTATTAATCTGCAGCCTCTTTTGATCTATTTGATATAGCTATGAGGACCGTAGAATCAAAATTGTAGAAGTGGTGTATACTTGAAATAAAGAGCCGTGTTGACGACAATTGAGAGGAAAAGTCCAATTAAGTTTTCACACAGAGGTGAATGCAGTGGTGATGAAAAAAAAGATAACTTTTCTTTTCGGGCAAATTATTTGAGGACACGAATGTGTGGTGGCCCTGTGTGCGTTTCCGCAAAAGCATGTATTTGACCCGGATTGACCCCATCCCACAATTCTCTGAGTCGCGCCAAATCGCAACTCGCGAGGTAGGACTGTGGCGCGTTGCTTACGCTAGGAACCTTGCAAGATCTCGCGAGGAATAGGCCCGTGTCAAAGTGTGTGAACACGATCAAAGCAGATGTAAAGCAGTCAAATGTTTGACGCATGTTGACACCGGCCTGTTACTTGCCAGCTAGGTGGGCTGAGCCACGCCCCCCAGGCCTAGCGCTAATGGGAAGCGTGTTTTCACCAGTGACAAGGAAGCGCTGTGTAAACTGACGTCACTGCATGGACGCTTTTGCGTCCGCGCACACAGCATACACAGATGCACATATAAA
>JAWQFJ010008435.1:0-5000 GCA_034096865.1 Theodoxus fluviatilis | reverse complement strand
AAGGCTGATAGGCCCTTAACTAAGCAATAAGCATTTATTCATACATTTCAACACAGATGCTATACAGAGCGAAAGCAGAGCACAGCAAAGAGTAGAATTTCATGCTTTTAAACGTATTTTTAAGACACATTTTTCAAAGATATGAAAATTTTGTATTCCTGGTTTGCATTTCTGAAATAAAATATGTGACTGACCCAGATTGACCCCCCGCGACGTATTATATGTGTACAGTGCCCAGTGGCTTTGGCGAGTTGGGACAAGTTTCGTTCTGACCGAACACAGCTGAATAGCTGTACGTAGATTTGCAGTCTATGAATAGCTGTCCGTAGATTTGCAGTCTATGAATAGCTGTACGTAGATTTGCAGTCTGTGAATAGCTGTACGTAGATTTGCAGTCTGTGAATAGCTGTACGTAGATTTGCAGTCTGTGAATAGCTGTACGTAGATTTGCAGTCTGTGAATAGCTGTACGTACATTTGCAGTCTGTGAATAGCTGTACGTACATTTGCAGTCTGTGACTAGCTGTACGTACATTTGCAGTCTATGAATAGCTGTACGTACATTTGCAGTCTGTGACTAGCTGTACGTAGATTTGCAGCCTATGACTAGCTGTACGTAGATTTGCAGTCTATGACTAGCTGTACGTAGATTTGCAGTCTATGACTAGCTGTACGTAGATCTGCAGTCTATGAATAGCTGTACGTACATTTGCAATCTATGACCAACTGTACGTAGATTTGCAGTCTATGACTAGCTGTACGTACATTTGCAGTCTATGACCAGCTGTACGTAGATTTGCAGTCTATGACCAGCTGTACGTACATTTGCAGTCTATGAATAGCTGCACGTACATTTGCAGTCTATGACTAGCTGTACGTACATTTGCAGTCTGTGACCAGCTGTACGTAGATTTGCAGTCTATGACTAGCTGTACGTATATTTGCAGTCTTTTACTAGCTGTACGTAGTCATGCAGGCTATAAATAGATGAAAAGGCCTCGAGAGATCAAACGGTGTCTTTACGGCATGGACAATAAGGTTTTTTGAAATGTGTTATGCTGAGGAAAAGCGAGTAGAAACGGACAGCTGTGTGCCTGCCCCAGACGTAGTGAATCACGGCAAGATGAATCAGCTAGGCTTGGTGTTCCAAATGCATAATCAGGGAGACGCCAACAAAGACACTGACTCACAAACTTAGGAACAAAGAGTGATGCGCCTATTAACCCATCCACGACACACCCCTTTCTCGCGGGAAATCGCGTGGTCTCACAAGCAGGCCGCAAAATGGCATCAGCGAGAACGCCGACTGACTCGTTGCGTGGTATTCCGGACAGCATTTGTGTATCATTTTTGCCAGACAGTGAGAAGATTTCTCACACTGTGATAGATAGGGGTATTAATAAATACTACTCATGTTATTTAGACGATATTAGGATCTATGAGCAAGAGGATTCAACGGTGGAGGTGACAGCTCGGTGCTTCAGATCAATGCGAAAAAATGAACCACCACATCGACTATCCAGTCCAGCGCAGGCCGGGCTACCAAGTTGTCGAGTGAATGTCGGAGGATGTCTTACAGCGAGCGTTTAGAGTCAGGTCAGTTTGGTAGGAACAGCCTTCGCCCATGGGGTGTGTAAATGTGTGTGTGTGTGTGTGTGTGTGTGTGTGTGTGTGTGTTTGTGTGTGTGTGTGTGTGTGTGTGCACACGCTTGAGATCGCAATAGAGGGTAAGTGAACTAACAGTGCGAGGCTTATATAGAGTGAGTCCACGGGTTTTGCGCCCGAGAGAGCAGAGTACTCAAGAGAGTGCAGAGTACGAGAGAGAGTGCAGAGTACAAGAGAGATTGATTGATTGATTCTTTATTTATCAAGGATGAAATTTTAGGCATTTCTGCCTTTCTTACAAAGAGAGAGAGAGAGAGAGAGAGTACAGAGTACGAGAGAGAGAGAAGAGAGAGAGAGAGAGAGAGAGAGAGAGAGAGAGAGAGAGAGAGAGAGGGGGGGGGGGGTTGAGTGCAGAGTACTCGAAAGAGAGAGAGTGCAGAATACTCGAGAGAGAGTGCAGAATACTCGAGAGAGAGAGAGAGAGAGAGAGAGAGAGAGAGAGAGAGAGAGAGAGAGAGAGAGAGTGTGTGCAGAGTACGAGAGACAGTACAGAGTACGAGAGAGAGAAGAGAGAGAGAGAGAGAGAGAGAGAGGGGGGGGGGGGTTTGAGTGCAGAGTACTCGAAAGAGAGAGAGTGCAGAATACTCGAGAGAGAGTGCAGAATACTCGAGAGAGAGAGAGAGAGAGAGAGAGAGAGAGAGAGAGTGCAGAGTACGAGAGAGAGTGCAGAGTACGAGAGAGAGAGAGAGAGAGAGAGAGAGAGAGAGAGAGAGAGAGAGAGAGAGAGAGCACTAGTTACAGCTCAGACAGTGCTGTATTTGTCAGACCAGTGTGACCCAGGGGCGGGTTTCAAAATAGGTAGTCGATCTTGGTCGCAAGATCTTGCTTCGCAGTAAGAGCTAGCTAAAAAAGAAACTACCCAACGTGACGAAGTAATGCGCATGCGTAGACGTCACGACAAGAGGTGAACTAGCCACATTTCAATGGCCGACGTGTTGCCGGTTCATTCAGAAAACGCTCTATTTCGAGATACTAGCAACCCATCCAAAGAAAATATAAGCCATGCACAGCATTAATTTATCAAAGGTGTATGTTGAATGCATTAACAGATCGTGAAACCTCCTACAGTTTACACATCGAATGCAGGTCAACGCATCCACGCCGAACTTTTGTCTCGAATCTTAAAAGCTAGGCACCTCTCAAGCTGCCTCGCTCAATCTACGCTCGTCTTCGATTGGCTCGCTAGCAAGCAAAGAATGAAACTGCCCATTCGGCGAGATCTACGTAGATCTACCGAGATCTTCGCATTTTGAAACCCGCCCCAGCGAAGTCTGCGCTAAACATAGACTAGTTTCCGCGTCAGCGATTGGCTAAGCCCAGCGACCGCGTGGGCCGTGTGGATGAGTTAATAAGAGAGAGAAAGCGAGCTAGAGAGAGAGGGAATCAGACAACAGAGGGAGACGGACAGACACAGAGAAGGGACCCGATCACAGAGAGAGACGGACGGCACGTAGAGAGAGACAGAGAGAGTTAAGACCTTGTCAGTTTGCTGAATAAAGAGATCGTGAATATCAGAGACTGAAGTCTTTGTATCTTTATAACTTAAGAAGCCAACCAGTCTTACAGCCCAGAACCCGCCTAAGAAGAGTATCCAGTTCTACCACAGAAGCGTCCAACAACTACAAAAGGAATCCAGGTATTTATCCACAAAAGGGAGCCAGTAAGAAAGACAGAAGCCCTGTAACAATATGGTGGAGAAGCGTTTCGATCCTCCCACCTCTCGCATGCTAAATTTAGAGAGAGCGAAAAGCCATCTGTGACAACATGATGAAAATGCGAATCAACCTCACTCTCCCCACCTCTCCAGTGATCCAACTGATGACATCTTCAACGAATACAGTCCAGAACCCGTGAGTTGACGTTATCTCTCCTCTGTAATGAAAAATTTTATTCCCTCTACCAAGCTTTAAACCACAACAAGTTTCGACCTACCTCTCTCCCTTTAAAAAGACATTTCGCTGTTCTCAAACACTGAGAAAGTTTCCAGTGTGAATACATCCATAGGACAGTCTGTCCAAGCTTTCAAGACTATGAACTTTAATAATCCGTGCATATTTGAACTGCTGCTCTACGAGACAGCGCCATATCTCCTATTCGTGCAAAGGACCACAGCCAAATGACCCCAGCTTGACGCCTGCTCCTGCTTCCGTATTCCATCCCTTTGTGACCCCTGAGAGGCTATACCCTTTGTCTCCCCGAAAAGGCCCCTGCTTGAATCACGCTTTTGCTGGCTCATTCATCCTTTGTGTTTGAACTCTCCCACCCACCCCTTTGTACTCCTGGAACGACCATTCATCCTTGGCCTCTGTCTGAGAAGGACATTCAACCTTGGAGGCCTGCCTGACGAAGACCCTTTGTGCCCCTGACCCTGTCCTCACCCCAGCCCCCGCCTGCTTGTCCCACCCCCCATCTGCCATTACTCACCCCCACACACACACACACCCATTCCCCACCCCCACCCCCCTTACCCCCCACGCACCCGGGTGGAACGGCCCAGGACGCGCGACCTCTTCCCCACCCCCACCTCCGCATTCCTGATGGACAAAAACCTCGCTACGTCACAGATTTGCACTCGTTGACCCCAGGCCCTAGACTGTCAACAAACGCGCTCCACCCAGGCTGCTAGCGCGCCGCGCTGTGTTGTTTTTTCTCAAGCAGGCGACGGTCCCGGACCTCCCTCCCTCCCCCTCCCTCTTCCTTCCTCCCTCCCTCCCCGTCCCTCCCTCCCCCCATCTTCCCAGACCCCTCAACCCCTGACCCTACCTTCCTCTTCCCCACAACCACCCTTCGCTTCCCTGACCCCGGACCCGCCTGCGACGCAACCACCCTGTCCGACCCCACCACTGGACAACCGCATGGACCAACGCTCCACACAGCACCCGTGGACCCTGCTCCCCACGACGCCCGCAACTCCATTATCACCTTTTCCGATGCCTTCACCTGTGATGGCGAGACCTATAGACTTCTCGTCAGCTGACCAGTGGCGTTCATCACCTGCCTGGCTTTGTCCCCGTCACAGTCCCTGTCCACTGTGGGCTACAGATCTGTGTGCGTGCATGCACGCATGTGTGTGCACCCTGCAGTGTTGCCTGGACAGAGGTAGACTGGGGGATGGCACTGTGGGCTACAGATCTGTGTGCGTGCATGTACGCATGCACGCATGTGTGTGCACCCTGCAGTGTTGCCTGGACAGAGGTGGACTGGGGGATGGCACTGTGGGCTACAGATCTGTGTGTGTGCGTGCATGTATGCACGCATGTGTGTGCACCCTGCAGTGTTGCCTGGACAGAGGTGGACTGGGGGATGGCACTGTGGGCTACAGATCTGTGTGTGTGC
>JAWQFJ010008432.1:0-27979 GCA_034096865.1 Theodoxus fluviatilis | reverse complement strand
GGTGCAAAATTACCTAAACTCTAAGGAAAGCAAACAGATTTAATACGCTTGCTTGGTTTGGGTTTCTGAAAACTTTTATCCTTAGAGTTCGGGTTTTAGATCCACCTTCCGATTTTTCTTTTTTGAAGAATCTCTTTGATTTCATTCATGATCGAAGGATCGTCGATTGTACTTGGAACTTCGACGGCTTCTTCCTCCGCGAGCCTGCGAATCGTTTTGCGAAGAATTTTACCGGAACGAGTTTTGGGCAATCTCTTCACGATCATCGCGCTTTTGAAGCAAGCAAATGCTCCAATATCGGTTCGGATTTTTGCCACTATTTCCTGCTCGACTTCGGCGGGATCTTGAGTAACGCCGTCTTTGAGGACAATCATACCAACGGGACCTTGACCTCTATACTCGTCATGACTACCGACCACCGCGCACTCGGCGACTGAAGGATGACTTGCCGCCAACTCTTCCATCTCGCCCGTGGACAAGCGATGTCCGGCGACGTTAATCGTGTCGTCGATGCGACCCATCACAAATATATACCCGTCTTCGTCGATGAAACCTCCATCACCGGTAAGGTAATAGCCTTTGTAAGTGTCCAAATAAGAGGAGCAAAATTTAGGAGTGTCGTTCCATAAATCGTGGAAGCAACCCGGCGGCAAAGGCAAGCGAATGACGATATTGCCTTTTTCATTGGCGGATAGAGTTTTGCCTTCTTCGTCTTTAATTTCAACCACATACCCGGGAGCCGCTGGACCTGCCGATCCAATTTTGGGTTGGAGGTCTTCAAGCCCTTTGCAAAGTCCGGCAATTGCCCAGCCGGTTTCAGTTTGCCACCAGTGATCGACTATCGGTTTTTTCACTTTTTCCAAAAGCCATTCGTAGGTTGGGGGGTCGAGTCTCTCGCCCGCAATATAGATGGTTCTCAAACAAGAAATATCATACTTGCCCAACTCGGAGGCTTCGGGGTCTTCCTTTTTGACTGCGCGGAAAGCGGTTGGCGCAGTGAAGAAAGTGTTGATCTTATATTCCGAAATCATTCGCCAGAAAGCTCCGGCGTCCGGCGAGCGAACGGGTTTGCCTTCGTAAACGATCGTGCTGCAACCGTAAATCAACGGCGCGTAAACGATGTAGGAATGCCCAACGACCCAGCCAATATCAGAAGCCGCCCAAAAAACTTCGCCGGGTTTGGTGTTATAGATAGCCGACATACTGAAATTCATGGCGACGGCGTGACCTCCGTTTTGTCGCACAACGCCTTTGGGTTTGCCCGTCGTGCCCGAAGTGTAAAGAATGTAAAGCGGGTGCGTGGCTTCCAACTCCGCCGCAGGTTCGGGTTCGGCTCCTTCAATGAAATCCAGCCAATCTTTGTCTCTTCCGGCTTTAATATCTCCGGCGAGATTCGGTCTTTGAAAAATTACGACGGAAACATCTTTCTTTTTGGTTTGCTCTAAAGCTTTATCGACAAGAGGTTTGTAGGGGATAATGCGTTCAAATTCGACCCCGTAGCTGGCGGTGATGACCATAGAGGCGTCGGCGTCGTCAATCCTGACGGCAAGTTCAGGGGGAGCAAAACCTCCGAAAACGACCGAATGAATCGCGCCCAGCCTTGCGCAAGCAAACATGGCAACCAAGGACTCGGGAATCATCGGCATGTAAATAATCACGCGGTCGCCTTTGCGAATCCCCGCTCTTTTTAAAGCGCCGGCAAAGACGCTAACTTGGTTCAAAAGTTCTTTGAAGGTGATTTTGCGCTTCACGCCCGTGGAAGGACTGTCGTAATAGATTGCGACTTGATCGCCTCGACCTTGCTCGACATGGTAATCCAGCGCCAAATAGCTTGTGTTTAGAACCCCGTCGCAAAACCATTCGTGCGAACCGTGTGGGGTTTCTTTGACGATTTTCGAAGGTTTTTTAAACCAATGAATTTTATCCGCCTGCTCTTTCCAGAACTCTTCAGGAGAATTTTTGGCTATTTCATGGTACTTTGAATAAGACATAATTTTAATCTCATAACAGTGTTTAAAAGAATAAAAAAATTCTGTGCCATAATCTTGAACTTATCAAGCCATTATAAATAAAAATTTTTATTTTTTGCCTCCCAAAAGAAAGTTTTAGAATCGCGAATAGTAATTTTATGGAAATTAACTTAAAAATCAGAAGTTTATTGTGAGAAAATTTTGCCGCTCATTTTTCAATTACCCGCTTTTTAAAGTAGCGGCGCGTGGGCGAAATTAATGAAAAGATCAAAATAATCAACGGCTTGAACTATGAAAAATATAATAAAATTTAAATGGCTTCTTGGAGCATTAATATCGATTTTTATGTTTAGTTGCTCGGCGCCGAGCGAATCCGCTAAAATTAGCGAAGTAACTGAACAAAAGTTGGCGCAAAAAAACGCGGCAGATGAATTGGACGAAACTCAGAAAATTCATTTGGCGAGATTGGGAACGTTGAAAAAAAAGATGACGCTCATCAAAGGAGGTTGCGTCGAATTACCGTACGCATCGGATAATCCGACAAGCGATAATCTGAAAGCCGATTATTGCGTGGATGATTTTTATTTTTCGAAATTGAAAGCAACCGCCGATGACTACCAAAAATGCGTTAAGGACGGCGGCTGTGGCGAACCGAGGAAAGGCGAGGGGTGCACGTATGGCGACCCATTTAAAAAATTTCATTCGGCAAACTGCTTGGAACAACGGGACGCCATAGAATACGTAACTTGGCTCTCGCAGAAAACAGGTTTGGATATTCGGCTGCCAAATGCGCTCGAATGGGATTTTGTGGTGAAAAGCGGCGAAGCGACAAACTTTGGGGACGAGAATTATGTTCCAATTTGCGCCGGACCAATTTGCGAAGAAGATTTTTTTGAAAATTCTCAGCCAAGAGTCATCAGACCAAACGCTCACGAGCTTTATTATGAAATGCGAAGCAAAGATAACCCCGATCCGAAAAGTTCTTGCGCAAATCAAAACTCCGCTTACTGCGAAAATTTTCCGATTCCGTCAGACTCTTTATCCGAGCAAGCGCAATATAATCGCTATGGTCTTGGCTCGTATGAGCGAAATTATACTTTTGGCGCCTGGGACTGCGAGGAAACAGGACAAACACCGGAATCTCGAAAACTTACTTGTAAGCCGACTGCGGATAAACCTAAAGACGCTGACGCACAATCAACAAACTCATTAGGAGCCAAAGATCAAGTTGGCGTTCAAGATTATGAAGACGGGTTTCGGTTTGTGTGGACTCCGTGATTAGTTCGAATCAGAATAATTTTTTAGAATTCAACTCTTTTTCAAATTTGAAAGTCTTTAAAGTATAGATAATCTACTGATTTTTTAACGCTAAATAGAGAATAGACATGACAAAGAAGATCAACTTCAGAGGTAATATCTGGGAATTTTTTATTATGAACTTGGGGCTTTTTTTGCTGACGGCAATAACTTTTGGGATTGCAACGCCCTATTGGTTTTACTGGAATTTTAAATACTTTTTCACCAAGATGGAAATCGAGAATAATCCAATTCGTTACGTGGGCGATTTCTGGGAATTTTTCTTGAAATCTTTGTTATTGATGATCTTAACTGCGATTACCGCAGGATTAGCCGCGCCTTTTTGTCTTTATTGGATGATTAGCTATTTTTTCAAAAGGCTGGAAGTCGAGAGTTAGACCCCAAACTTAATCTTCGGAATTATCAGCGGAAATAATGAAAATAAGGTTTAGTGGGAGTACTTTAAATTTAGAGGAACTTAAAAATCCTTAATGTTCAAACTACCCGAGAGCATTTGGTTATGGATGCGCGAATTATCGGGAATCTTTAAGTGTCCTGAATCGCAGACAAACAAGACATTGCCTTTCAAAACAACCTTTTCGCCAAAATACAAATCCCCGACGATAGTGAGTTGGTCAAGGTCAAGAATATCTGGCGGCTTGGGGATTCTTTCCAAGTAGTTTTCGAGCATTTGGAATTTCTCGCCGAGATGGATAAAAGGCAACTTATCGCCGACTCTATTTGGGTTGAGCTTGAGGACGCCGTTTTCCAGATAAAATAAATTCGATTGGATGAGGAAAAGATCGTCCGTTTTTTTGACGGGTAAGAAACGGCTTCTTTTGACGCGAACCAATTCTGCACCCTCAAATTCTTGAATCGCGGAACCAATCGCGATTTCCA
Organism: Theodoxus fluviatilis; assembly: GCA_034096865.1. Classification (NCBI taxonomy): domain Eukaryota; kingdom Metazoa; phylum Mollusca; class Gastropoda; order Cycloneritida; family Neritidae; genus Theodoxus; species Theodoxus fluviatilis. The sequence continues at coordinate 23,813 of JAWQFJ010008432.1, read as the reverse complement.
ACTGAACGATTTGCTTCAAGTTTACGTTTTTTCTGTTGCCAATCACCCTGAGTTTAATATCGGACTTCATAAAATTTATGAGCTCGTCGATATTGAACCAAATGTTATTGGTGTTGAAATTAGAGAAGGTTCTAATGTTTTGAAAGTCCTTTAAATTGGCGGAAGGAACTTGGGCGATTTCAAGCAGCATGAGCCGATCGTCTTTGAGTTTGACTAAAGAGCCCCCCTTAACGTCGCTTTTTGTTTTCGCCGTAATTTCCAGAAGCATGGAGATTTTCTTTTCGGCTAGATATTTTAAGATCGGCAAATCCACCGTCGCCGAGAGGTTGTCGGAATTTGAGACAAAAATATATTTTTTGCCTTTCTCGCGTAGCTTGATCAGTTCTTCGAGAAGCTGCTTGCTAAAGTAAAAGTCGCCATGCCCCGGTGGGGATAGTTCTTTTCCTTCCAGCTCCGGCGTTTGTGCCGGCAACCCACTTGTCCACATAACCCGCGGAATAGCGTTTTGCGTGAAGGAATGAATTTTTATGGAGTTGTATTTTCTGATGATTTTTTGCGTTTCATCGTCAGTATAAAAACTGTTCATCAGCATTAATGGGATATCGCAACGATATTCTTCATTCAAAGACTTGATTTGCTCGACGATTAAATCGAGGAAGGTTCTGCCTTCCCGCACTTCGATTGCCGATTTTGGACCGTTGCAGCCCATTGAAGTTCCCAGTCCGCCATTCAGCTTGCAGATTACCAGAGCGCCCAATAACTCTTTGGATTCTCGATTATCCGGCTGCGGCAATTCCTCCGATTTTTTAATGTCGTCAATTAAAATCGGCTCGTGATCACCCCAATCTAAAGGTTTGTTCTGCGCATTTAAATAATCCTCGTAAAGTTTGATAAACAAGTCTTTTGCCACGCGAGGCAAAACAATCTTGGTTAAAGAATTGCGGCATTCCTCAATCAAATCGGTATTCTTCATGGGTATAGTCTTTGGCTTGCGCTCGTTAGGCTGATTTTCCGCTGTTAGAGAATCTAAATTGAACGGATTCAAAAGAAATCAAGTCGTTATCCGAAAGGTATTTTTCGTTGATTCTTTTGCCGTTGATGAAGGTTCCGTTTTCGCTGTTCAAGTCCGTGATCTTGTACATATTGGCGATGCGTTGAATTTTAGCGTGCCTGAGGCTGACGTCCATCACCTTCACGACGAGATCGTTTTCTTCCGAACGACCAATGAAACTCAAGTTTTTAGTTAAGTAGAAAAATTTTCTACGCGTATCCAAAGGGATTAAAGCGGAAGTATTCTTGAGCATTTTGCCCGACGCTTTGCTAATTTTTAAATTTTCATTGGCTTTTTCATTTGCGAGATTCTTTTCGTCATTATCCGGATCAATGACCATCATGGTTAGATCGCCGATGTCGATAATGTCGCCGTTTTTGAGAATGCAGCTTCTGGATCGTCTTCGATTAACTAGGTAGGAGATTTTAAAGTTAGTGTCCTCAATCGTCAGCTGTTTGCCTTTTTTGCTGAGATTCATTTTGGTTAAGTTGCTGTAGATATTGATTTTATCTTTTGCAAGCGTTTTGACGACGCGCTCCAGCGTATTATCCTTGTCACCTTCAAAAGCGACAAAACTCGAAGAGGAGTCGGGATTAATTGAAATGAAGCCTAATTTATTGGGAATAATTTTTTTAACAAAAAACTTAATCCCAAAATAGGAGACCAGAGTTAAGCCCGCTAAAATCGCATAGGTCAAAAATAGCGGTTGGGCTTGATAAGCAAAAAATTCAATTTCCATGTTTTAATTATAGATAAGTAAGCGTTTTTCACCCTAAAGTTAGCCTTTAGAGCAAAACATTATTTTCGCGGAACCAAGGGTGATAATATCTCTGTTGTTAAGAATTTGATCGCGGACTTCGCGGAAGTTCACCCAAGTGCGAGAAAAGGGATCATTATCGACTATCGAAAATAACTCGGCGTTGCCATACCGAATAATCTTGGCGTGGGAGGGGTTAATATCCGGGTAGTCGCTCAGATTAATATGATCATCTTCCTGATTGCCAATTAGCGTAAGGTTATTTTGCAACGTAAAATCCATGCCGGCTTTTTGTCCGTTTAAAATCACCAACCAGCTTTTTCGAAAGTAGTAGCGGCTAAGGTAGATTGCCATGACAATCAAAAGAATCGAAGCAAAAAGCATAATTTGAATTGCGAAATCGCCAATCAAAGCGCGTAAATAATATGCACTTAAGAAATTGATGGCGAAAAGCAAAATATAAACCGGAATCAAGTTTTTAATCAGCCTCTCCAGATTTATTCTGTCGTATTCAAGCAAGAAGAGGATTAAAGCGAAAAGGTGAATCGAAGCGAAAGTTTCTAGGTAAGCTCTGTAGTAACCTTCAAAATTTTGACGATAAGCTTCATGCAAAAATCCCAAAACTAAGAATAATAAAGCGGAAAACACAAAACCAAATATAACGCGATACTTGGCTTGGTTGAGGAGTTTCTTGTTGTCTTCAAGAATGATTCTTCCAAACAGAATTCCTAAATAAATAAATAAGAATAAGCCACCTCCCAAAAGCGAGTTAAAAAGATAGCTGGGAAAACTGTTTTTAAAGATAAAAAGCGTTTCCGAAAATAAAATGCTTGAAGCCGAAACACCAAGAACAAGAGCGCAAAAAGCAAAAAATAAATATTTTGAATTCATAACTATTTAAAAAACCGAGTAAACAAAACCTTTCATCCTTTGATTCAATAAATCATTACAAATACATATTTATGCGTAATTATTCTATTTTTAGTTTCTAACAGGTTGATATGACTTTTATATTATATTTTGACGCTTACACCTAATTATCATCCTGCTTCAATATTTAATGCGAATTAAAAGCAAAAAATGTTGAAATAGTTGAAATAAAACTAAAGTAGCCCATCGTTCTTTCTTGGATGTAAAACAATAAAACCAAGGAGAACAATGGACTACGAACTAGAACTTATTCGATTATACTTAACTATCTTTGAGCTTTTCAAAAAAAGGCTCGGAAACTCATGCGAGCGATTAGCCAACCACGCAGATCTTTCATTCACTGATGAAGAAGTCGTTTGCGTATTTATGTGGGGAATCATTCAAAAACGAAACAACGTCAAAGATATTTTCTCTTACGCCAAGAACCATTTGATGGCTTATTTTCCTAAAATGCCTGGATACGAGGCGTTTAATCACCGCTTGAATCGTTTGTCTAACATCTTTCAAGAAATCTCGGAAATGCTCAAGGAGCATATTCCAAAAGCTCAAATGCGAAAAGAAATCGGTTTAATCGATTTTTAATTGGCTCAACGAAAAAACAAATATTCAAAACGCTTCGAAAGTCCGTTCCGTAAAAGGCTTGCTGAAACATATTTTCGGAAGGCTAGCAGCAGCTTTCTACATAATGGCTTTTAGCTTTTAATTCGCATTAGATTGATTTATTTTATGATGAATTTCAGATTATTAAACGTTTAAATTTTTGAGCAAAAATTATTGAGGCTTATTGATGAATTATTTTAAATTTAATAAGGAATTTATTTAATTAAATTAATAACCCACAGTTACAACGCCAAATTATTGTTATTCTTGCGTTTCTTTATTTTTAAACTCGCGAAAATATCAATCAAACTCTTAATTTATTGAGGAATTATGAATTTAAATTTGAATAGGATTATCATTTTCGTGATCGTTTGCCGCAAGAAGAGCTTTAAGCAAGCGGGCGAGCATTTAATGATTTCTACGCCCGCAGTAAGCAAGCACATAAAATTATTAGAGGAAGAGCTTGGGATAAATTTGATTTATAGAAGCACGCGAAAATTCCGATTAACAAACGAAGGCAAGAACTTCTATGAGAAATGCGACCGAATATTCAATGACCTTGAAATGGCGACTTTGGAATTGCAGGAAAGCATCGACAGACCAAGAGGCATATTAAGAATTTCCGCGCCTTCCTATTATGGCTCTTTGTATTTGAACGATTTATTTGTCGAGTTCTCGATTAAATATCCTGAGATACAATTGATTGTCGATTACAGCGATAACTTTATAGACATGCTGGAATCTAATTACGATCTTGCGATTAGGATTTCAAAGTCTCCGGAGGCCGGTTTCCAAACTAATACGTTGAATACGTTTCGAATTAGGCTGTATTCCCACGAGAGCTTTGCCAAAGTTTATGGATTGCCCGCAGAACCTGAAGAGTTAAAAAATTTTAACTTAATCGCTTACAACCACGAAAGCGCCGCCAAGGAATTAGAAATCACCGATCCAAAAGGCAATCGATCGACCTATTTAATCCGCTCCTCGATGATGACCAATAATGTTTCATTGATGAAAAGCGCTCTTAAGAAAGGACTCGGCATTTGCGCGCTGCCCGAGATTTTCATCGACAAAAGCGATGATTTTATCGAGGTCTTACCCAAGTATCAGATTGATTCAATGCGTTACATAAATCTGATTTGTCGCGAAAAAAATGCGATCTCAAGCAAAATAAAAACTTTTTCCGAGTTTCTTGGCGAGAGAATCTGATTCCTCCAAAACAATCTAAAGCCCTTTCTGCTCCCTCTTTTTTAATTGGCTTCGAAATCGGCAAACCAAATCCTCCGGTTTCATCACGGCATTATTTGTCTTCAAAAAAACCAAAATCCAAACGCTCATAAAAGGACACCTAATAATTTTTTATTTTCTATTTTCTTAAAACCCTTTTCAAAAAATTATCTTGGGTATTCTTGAAAATGAATGATTTGGTTCTCGTTTAACTTTTGATTTTTTTGCTCTTTTTTCAAAATTACCGTCCACTAATTTTTTAATTCGCCCCCTTTGTCAGTTTATGTTTTACTTTTTTAAGGCTTTTGGTTAGTATACTTTCTTTTTTGAACATCAAGCAATAACTAACAGAAAACAGAACATGCCTCTAGAACCTTCATCTAAAATATTAGTAGTAGACGACTTTTCAATGATGAGAAAAGTAGTAAAGAACATCCTTAAAGAGTTAGGTTACAGCAATTTTATCGAGGCAGAGGATGGCGTCAAGGCCTTAGAAATAGTGAAAAGAACCCCGGATCTTTCGCTTGTAATTACCGACTGGCATATGCCAAATATGACGGGCTTGGAGCTTTTAAAAATCATTAGAGCTGAAGACGAGACCAAAGATTTGCCGGTAATTATGATTACCGCGGAAGCCTTGCAACAAAACATTGGTATGGCGAGGACAGCTGGCGTCAACAACTGTGTTGTTAGACCTTTTGACGCCGAGATCATGAAGGAAAAACTGGATAAAGTTTTCGGTTAATTCGCTTTCCCTCCTTAGAACATTTCAAATGTTCTAATCTCAAAAACTTTTATTAAAATTATTCTTCCGCGCCCCACTTTATAATTTTTATTTATACCCTTACCCTTTGTTTTTTTTCTTTATCAGTCAGGTTAAATTTAGTTATTGAATCTTTAATCTGGTTTTATCGAATTGTTTTGGCGCGTATTAAAACCTTATGGGTTTAAATACATCTTTCAGTGTGTTTTTACGCATAATCCAATCATCAATTCTGAGCATTAGTCCTTCTCTCGAATTTTAATATTTTTAACTCATAATTTTCACCACAAATAATATGAAACTAGACGTCTCAGATTTTACGCTAAAAGAGACCCTGCAAGCCGCGGCGCTGTTACACATGGAAAAGTATTCCCAATTTAGCTGGGAAGAGTTTGTGCAAAACATCGAAATCATCAAAGAAATTAAAAATTTGGAGTTTGGTTTTTTGGAGGCGCTTTCGACGTCGACTCTGGAAGATAGGCGGGTATCCTTGCCGCTGCGAGCAAAAAATACTTGGAAACATTTGGAGGAGAATGAATTATTCCGAAAGCTCTATTCCGCGCAAAAGGGAGCTTTTCCCACTGTGATTACTCTTGCAGGAGCCTTGGAGCAAATTAAAGTTAGCCCTCTTACCGCTTTGATTTGTCAAAATTCAAACCTTGCTTTGAAGGCTTTGGACATAATCGGAGAAAAAGATACTTACGCAAACTTAGCGCGCTCGATTCGCGAAAATAAAGTCGGCTGTTTGTTATGCATTGATCAAGAATATCTATATCAAATCGAAATGTCCGAATCCTCTGAAAATGGACTTTTTAAGATTAAAGGAGGGCTGCCCAATCAAATCCTAGCAAATCATGATTTATTTCCCGGGAATTTAATTTTGCATCTGACGCAGGACGATAAAGGCGATTTATTTTTCAATATTGTATTATCGGAGCAAGAAAATCCAAATGGTTTGCGCTTATTAGGGATGCAAAATATTTTTGGAAGCGAACTCTATACGGCGAATTTAATTTTTGGTCATGAGGAAGATTGTTTTTCGATTAAATCCGGAAAAATAAAAAACGAAGACCGATTAGATCCCGTGCGCGAACTCGCCATTTTGCATAACGCCATTACGGTTATTAGCTGCGCGGAAGTCGCGGTTGAATATGCGCAAAGTTTGTTCGAGAAAAAAACAAGCAAAATCGAAGATAATTTTCATGCGGACGCAGATTCAATGTTGAAGTTCTCTGCGAGTTTAAACTCCCTGAAGAGTATAGTTTTTGCCGTAGGTTTATATCACGATTTAATCCAGAACAAACAAAATGACGAAGTTCTTTATTTTAAAAAGATTTACGAACTTTTGATTTTAATTGCCGGAACCTATTGTTTGAGCGAGGCGAAGAACATCTTCAATCACGCCGAGGAATTTATCGTGAATTATAAAGGCGTAAATTATAAAGAAATGAATTTGTATGGCGCGATCATTAGAGCCGCGTCAAATCAATATGCAAGCCCGGATAGCTCACTGCAAAAGCTAATGGAGCGGCTTAAAAGCGAAGGCAAAAATAAAAATTTTGACGCTTTACTAACAGAAATGGAGACCTTGGAAAAAGAAGTCGCCGAAAGCGAAACGCTTCGCGAACCATTAATGGTTTGGAGAGAGTATGTTGCTAGTGCGATTATACTCATTAACGAGTTTTGCGAGATTGCCAAGAAAAGCGACGGCGAGATTTACTTGCAGGCTATTAATATCGCCCAGTTCATGGGAGATATCTGCGCGAGCTATTATTTGTTAAAGTCGGCGATCTTAGCGGAGAAAAAACTTGCCGATATCGGCTATTTATTTGACGAGCCGTCCGGCGAAAATAGCGAGGAAGTAAAGTTTCTGCTCAATAGAATACTTGAAGCCGAATACTTCTGCTTAAGCATCTTAAACAGAAACGAAGGAAATCAAAAGATTATCTATCGAAACTCTTTGTCCCCTCTGATTTCACTTAAAATTAATGGGAAGGTTGATTTAGATTAATCAAAATAGAACCTGTTCAATAAAAACAATGAGAAATTATCTCATTGTTCCATCCTAGATCTTCGGTCCCGCCTCGATTAAATGCGGCGATTCTTTTTCAAATTGTTTGAAGTTTTCCACAAACATTTTTGCGAGTTTTCTGTGCTGCTCGTCATAAGCATTTGGATCCGCCCAAGATTTTTTGGGATTGAGAACATTTGAGTCCAGCCCAAAAATACTTTTTGGGATTTCAAATCCGAATAACGGTTCCTTTTCAAAAGTCACATGCTCGAGCGAGCCATCCAGAATTTTGTTGATGATCGCCCTAGTTTTGGGAAGTTCAATACGATAACCCACCCCGTAAGGACCCCCTGTCCATCCGGTATTCACCAAGTAAGCCTTAACTTTGTAGCGCTTCATCTTTTTCGCCAAAAAATCGCTGTAAACTTTTGGGTATTGAGTCATGAAAGGAGAGCCAAAGCAGGTTGAGAAGGTCGCCTGAGGTTCTTTGACCGATTGCTCCGTGCCCGCGACTTTTGCCGTGTAACCGCTTAAGAAGTGGTAGCTTGCTTGCTCGGGCGTCAACCTAGAAACCGGCGGTATAACTCCAAACGCATCGCAAGTTAAAAAGATAATGTTATTGGGGTGCGTGCCAATGCTATTAATTGCAATGTTCTCAATGTGATCAATCGGATAAGATATCCTAGTGTTTTGCGTAATGCTGGTGTCGTTATAATCGACGACACGAGTTTCTTTATCGTAAACGACGTTCTCAAGTATTGCGCCCCATCGGATAGCGTTCCAAATTTCAGGCTCTCTGTCTTTTGAAAGGTTGATGGCTTTAGCGTAACATCCGCCTTCAAAGTTGAAGATACCCGTAGAAGACCAGCCATGTTCGTCGTCGCCGATCAATTTACGATCCGGAGAGGTTGAAAGAGTCGTTTTTCCCGTGCCTGACAAACCGAAAAACAGCGCCGTGTCTCCGTTTTCTCCAATATTCGCAGAGCAGTGCATTGGAAGCACTTCTTTGAGAGGTAGGAGGTAATTCATCACGGAAAAAATTCCTTTTTTCATTTCGCCAGCATATTCGGTGCCGCCAATCAAAGCCAATTTTTCTTCTAAATTGAAAAGAATAAAGACTTCGCTTCTTAAGCCAAGTTCTTTGAAATTTTTCTCGCTATATCCGCAAGCGTTGATAATCGTAAAATCAGGCTTGAAGTCTTCCAGTTCTTCGGTGAGCGGACGGATAAACATATTCTGCACAAAATGAGCGTGCCATGCTTTGGTGGTGATGATTCTAACGTTCAAACGATGACTTGCCTCCGCGCCGCAGTAGCCGTCGAAGATAAAAAGTTCTTGGTCTTCGAGGAAGTTCGCGACATTTTGGTGAACCTTTTTAAAGTTATCACCGCTGATTTTCTGATTCACTTTTCCCCACCAGATTTTGTCTTTGCTCGCCGGTGACTCGACGATGAATTTATCTTCAGGGGAGCGTCCGGTGAATTTGCCGCTCGAACAAATGACGGCGCCGAGATTGTCCATAGTGGCTTCTTTTCTTTCGACTTCCATTTGGATGAGCAGTCCCATCTAAAGGTTTCTGTATATATTGCCCGGCTTTTTTAAGCCAAGTTTTTGAATTTCATTGTTAATGTCTATCATAGCGATTTATTGTTGATTATTTTCAATATTAACAAAAGAGTCGAGGGCGACCTCCACCATTTGGTCGACGCCGGAGAGGATAACGTCTTCAGAGGCTCTTCTGGGGTTCAAAAAGTCATGAATCAAGTCCGAGACCGTTAAAATACAACTTGCATGAAAACGTCTCGCAGCGGAAAGCGCAAAAAGCGCGGCAGCTTCCATCTCTACCGCCAAACAGCCTAAATCTATCAATTTGGGATAGTTCGCGCCGGCGTCTTGATAAAATAAAGACGTGGAACAAATAGGTCCTAATCTATAATTGATTGAATTTTTTTGAGCTGCCTGAATGTGCTCTAAGAAAAGTTCGGGAGTAGAAACAGGTGAAAAGTCATCGCTTTTGGTAATTGCTTTGGTGATTTCTCGCTCTCCCCAAGCGGCGGTTGCGATAATTAAGTCCGCAAAGTTTAAATCTTTTTGCAGTCCGCCGCAGGTTCCAACGCGGGTCATGTATTTGACGCCGAGTTGATTTAACTCTTCGACGACGATCGAAATGCTCGGACAGCCCATTCCGGTTGCTTGCACGGAAACGCGGACGTCTTTGTAATAACCCGTATAGCCATACATCATTCGATAATCCGTATAGCGTTGTGGGTTTTTAAAAAATTTATTGGCTATGTACTCTGCTCTGCTGGGATCGCCCGGCAAGAGACAGTATTTCGCGCAATCTCCTTCATTAGCTCTAACGTGTATGGGCATGTTTCAAATTTGCTTAGGGTTAAATCGACGTCTTTTTGGATCTGACTTTTTAGTTCTTCAATCGAGTTGAACTTGGTCTCGCTTCTTAGAAAAAATAGAGGGAATATTTCTACCGTTTGTCCGTAAACATTCTCGGAAAAATCAAATAAATGGGCTTCGACCAAGATATAGTTTTCTTGAAAGGTAGGCCTTGTTCCAAAGTTCATCACGCCTTTGTAAAAAATTCCGTTTAAAATGACGCCAATACCATAGACGCCAAAATTTAATGGAAAGTAATTTACGTTTTTCAGGTTAAGCGTGGGGAAGCCCAATAAACGCGCTCTTTTTTCGCCATCGACGACTTTTCCGCAAAAAGACCAAACTCGCGTCAAATATTCTCGGGCTTCGTAAAATTTATTTTGCTCCAGCAAGCCTCTGATAAGACTGCTCGAAACTTTTGCGTCGTTTTTGCTTACGGGCGGGATAATCACCGTTTCAACGTTTCTTTCTTCCGCGTATTTTTTTAGCGTCCAGACATCGCCTGTTCTATTATTACCGAACTTAAAGTCATATCCGACAATAATTTTTCCGATCTCGATATTTTGGAACAGGCAATTTTCAAGAAATTCTTGAGCGGAAAGCTGCCAAAATTCTTGATCAAAAGCGAATTCAAAAAACCCGTCTAACTCAGTTTTTTCAAGTAGCTTAATTTTGTGTTCGGAAGCGTAAAGCCTTTGAACCTTATGATCGGGAAACAACGCTTCTTTAGGGTATGGGTCAAACGAAACCAGACCGGAATTAGCGTTCGCTTGCTTGCCGGATGAGCAAGTTTCGTTAATTAAATAAAGATGTCCTTCGTGCAGTCCGTCAAAGTTCCCAATTGTTAATACCCATTTTTTGTGGGGATTTTTTTTTTTAAGAGGGACAAACCGAGGCTTTGGCATCTATTCGATAATCTTTGGCGTTTTAAAGTAGCCGCTATCTGAGTAGTTTGAAAAATCTGAAGGAGAGATATGCGGGCTTTCGTCTAAAGTATCTTCGTGAAAAACAACCAAATTTTCATCTGCGGTTTCCGCGTCAATTTGGCTGTCGTCAACCTCGGATATTAGATCGATGTAATTTTTGATTTGATTGAAGTTTCGTTTGAGATTTTCAATTTCATCTTGTCGAAGCTCTAAACGGCTCAACTTCGCGATATTCAGTATTTCTTTGTCTTCCATTTTGTTTAAATTTTCGAGTTAAAAGGGGACATCGTCTTCGATGAAGTTATTGTCGTCATAAGCGGGTTGTCCCATATTTTTGTTGCCTTGATTTTGAGGTTGATAATCGTAGTTCGGCTGCTCGTTTTTTCTCTGGAAGGAGGAATTCCCCATATTTGAAGAACCGGAGTCATACGGACGTTGATAATCTCCCTGCTGATTTTTATTTTGTCCGGCGGAATCGAGGAGTTGCAGATTATTGACGTTGATTTCGGTAGTATATCTTTTGACTCCCTCTTTGTCCTGCCATTCTTTTGTTCTCAGCGAGCCTTCAACGTAAATTTGTTTTCCTTTGTTGCCGAATTGAGCGATGATATCTGCCAACTTTCCCCAGAAAACAAGTCGGTGCCATTCCGTTCTTTCTTGTTTGTTGCCCGTTGAGTCGTTATAATACTCGGTGGTCGCCAAGCTAACGCTAACAACGCTGTTACCGTTGTTGGTGACCCTTTTCTCAGGCTCCTGACCAAGTCTGCCTATAAGTTGAACTTTATTTAAATTTCCCATTTTTACCTCCCATTATATTAGCCTACATAAAATAATAAAACCTTGCCATTAAAGCTATTTCGCAAAATGGAACCGAAGATTTGATAATTTTTATTTAGACCTCTTAGAATTGTTTTTTCTTTAAATTGTGTTTAGCTTAATAAGCAAAAGATTAAGGAAATTAATTCAAATTTCAAATAGTATAAAAGCAAAAAAATCTGGAAGTTTGAATTAAGCCTCCTCGCCATTAATCCGTTAAGAATTTAATTATTTAACATGCCAACTACCGAACAAGATGAATTTTTAGCTCTAAAAAATGAATTTTTAGAGGAAAGTTCTTATCTTTTTTCTCAAATCGAAAACCAGCTGAGCGCGCTTTCAAAAGACGAAGGCGACAAGGCGAATGCCGTTCAGATTATTTTCCGAGCCGTACACACCATCAAAGGCGCTTCTTCTTTCTTGGACATGAAGGACGTCACAAATATCGCCCATAATCTGGAAAATATTCTTCAGAAAGTTAAGGAGCATTCTTACTTTAGAATTTCTGATCAACTGATTGATTTGATCGCTAACTGCGTGGAAGTTCTTAAAGCTCTTATTTCGGACAATGATCCCGATCTCACCTCCGAAGAAGCCATTCAGGACACACTCAACAACATCGAAGACTTCAGCGTTAAAATTGACGTCCAACTCAAGACGGCTTCATCGGAAAACTCCGAAGGCAATTTTCATTTTGATTTACCCTTTGATTTGATTTTGAGCGAGCTGAAAACTTGTCAACAAAACTTGGCGGGCTTGGAGTTTTCGCTGAACGAGATTGATAAATTTCATGGTCTCTTCGACCACTTTAAAGTTATTAAGGCGATTGTCGATAAATCCAACGACGTAGAAATAAAAATTTTGATCGAGAATATTTTCAAGTTGCTCATGGCGGCAAATAGAAACGAGCTGAATTGGGATAATAAGGTTTATACCGTCTTAAATCACGCGTTCACGCTTTTAGAAAGCTTGTTAAAAGTCGATGGAATGAAGATGCAGAATGTTCCATTGGAAGTAGAATCGGTTATTAAAAACCTGAGCGATATTTTAAAGAAGGTTCGCAAATCGGTTCAGGATTTTTTCAAGACTTCTTACGAAGGGGAACATTTTACGCTGAGGATTATTCCGGAAAAATTTGATTCGATGTTTTTTAATCTAAAAAAAATCGAGGACGGCAACAAGCTTATGTCGTCTAGAATCAACACCGGTGATGTTTCTTTGAATGAGGAAGTAAAACCTAAAATGATCGAGTTTTTAAAACAGCAAAACGCTGAAATTGGCTCGATTAAAAAAGAACTTTTAAAAACTCGCCGAATTCCACTTCTTCATTTATTTAAAAAATTTGTAAGGATCGTTTCTCATTCTTCTAAAATTTTAGACAAGCAAATCGAGCTGGAGATTATTGGCGGCAAAATCGAAGTGGATAAATCGCTAGAATTGATTCATAACTCTTTGGTGCATATTATCAGAAATTCTTGCGATCATGGCATTGAATTTCCCGCCGAGCGCGAAGCGGCAGGTAAGCCCCGCGTTGGCAAAATCATCCTTAAAGCCTCCATTGAAAAAGACAATCTGGTTATTTTGGTTCAAGACGATGGACGCGGTATTAGTAAAGACAAGGTTAAGCAAAAAGCCATACAGGTTGGTTTATGTTCCGCCGAAGAGTTGGAAAAATATTCCGACGAGCAAATTTACCAATTGATTTTTACGGCTGGCTTTTCCACAGCGGAAAAAGTTTCCCAAATCAGCGGCAGAGGGGTTGGTATGGATGTGGTTATTTCCGATTTGGAAAAATTGAACGGCATCATCAAACTAGAATCCGAATTTGGCAAAGGCACCACCACAAGATTAGTGCTTCCGCTGATTCAAATTTATGACGATTAATTTTCTCTTTTATCCTATCGCGAAGTTTACCGAACGTTTCATCATACCTTATATTTATTGTTCGCTCATCTTAAAACTTCCGCTCTCCCCTCTTTCAATGTCTTTTTGCCGCCTAAGGATGGGGCTGCATTTCGATACAAATATTTTTCCTTCGTCAAAAGCTTAATATTTATTACTCAATCGCAAACTCAAATCCGCCAACGTCAATACCTATGAAGATTTACCAAGGAATTGCCGCCGTCGAAGGCATAGCTTTTGGCAATATATTTATTTATGGAGTCAAAGACATACAATATTCGAGGGTAAGCCTTGACTCAGAAGAGCTCGTCGAAAAAGAAATCGAGCGTCTTAATCGAGCGATTGCCGAGACGGATGCGCAGTTTGAAAAAACCGAGAAAATGGCGACCTCGGAGGAAACCAGCTTCACGTCGATTATTGGCGTTCATCGAGAACTGCTCAAAGATAAAAGGCTAGGTCCCGAAGCCATCAAGATTATTCGAAACGAAAAAATAAATGCGGAATGGGCTTTATCAAAACTTTCAGAAAAAATAGCGATTCAATTCGAATCCATTAACGATAGCTACATCAAAAGCCGATTATTAGATATTCAACAAATATTCGTGAAACTAATCCAAGTTCTAAAAGAAAAACCTGTCAAAGAACTTTCGGAAATCCGCGAAAAGGTGATTTTGGTTTGCCAAAGCCTCTCCCCAACAGACGCCTTCTTTTTAACTCAGGATAAAATTTCCGGTCTTGTCATGGAAATTGGCGGCTTGAATTCTCACACATCCATTATTTGTCGCGAACTGAATATTCCTCTGATTGTAGGCATCGAAGGAATTACAAAACTCGTCAAAGACAATGATTTCTGTATTATCGACGGCAGTAAAGGCGAATATATTCACAACCCCGAGCAAGAACAAATTAATCTCAAATCCGCACGGGCGGAGTCGATTATCAAAGAAAAAAGCGAACTCAGCACCTATGCGCCAAAGTACTGCCAACTTAAAGATGGTTCTCGAGTCAGTTTGGAGGTCAACCTAGATTTTAAACATGGCTTGCAAGAGCTTAAGCAAAACTTTGTGGATGGGATTGGACTGCTAAGAACCGAGTTTATGTTCGTGAATCATAAGACGCCGCCAACCGAAGAAGAGCAGTATCTTATCTTAAAGGAGTTTGTGGAAGAAGCTAAAGTTCCGGTTTGTATTCGAACTTGGGATTTAGGCGCGGACAAAACGACTTTGTTTTTTCCAAGCATTCACAAAGAAGACAACCCGGCGCTTGGATTAAGAGCCATCAGGATTTGCATGCGAGAGCAAGAATTTTTCAGGTTGCAACTCAGAGCGATATTAAGACTTTCAAAAGACTACCATATCAAAATGCTCATCCCCATGATTACGAATTTGCAGGAGTTAATGTTCGTAAAGCAACTCATTGCGGAAGAAATTGAAAATTTAGGATTGCACGAAAACAAACTTCAGTTAGGCGCGATGATAGAAACGCCGGCAGCCGTGATTGTTATCAAAGAAATTTTGGAAATTTGCGATTTTATTAGCATCGGCTCCAATGATTTGGTTCAGTACGTTTTGGCGGTCGACAGAAATAATGACTACGTCAGCTCAATGTTTTCTACGTTTCACCCGGCAATATTAAAAATGTTGGAAACAATCGTAAATAGCACTAACTTAGTTGGAAAAAAAGTTACTATTTGCGGCGAAGTTTCCGCCGATCCTTTAATGCAGCTTTTCTTGTTAGGATTAGGAGAAATTAGCTTTTCAATGAATATGAATAGGATCAATCAAACTAAATCCTTTCTAGCAAAGCAAGAACGAACATATTGTCGCAAATTTTCATTTAAGCTTCTGAGCAATCGAACGCTACGCGAAAATGAGATATTCATTAAGGAAAAAAAGAATGAATTAAATTATTGAACTATCTCAAACGCATATTTTTGCTTGTTTTCTTCATGTTTAAATCAACTCTAAAGGCTTTATTAATAATTCTGGTTTGTTTCAGCGCGCCAAATTTATTTGCCCAATTAAGCGACTTTCCGGGCAGCGTCTTGGTGAATGGAGTACCGGCTGAAAACGACTCTCCATATAGTTTCGGATATTTCCCCGCTTATCCTCCGTCTCAATTAAAACAAGGCGTGAATAGTTTCGATAAAATGATGATTCTTGGTATCGAGGGTTACTATGAAGTTGGCGACGTCCAAGATTTGGACAAAAAATTTGAAACCATCCGAGACAATATTGCGAATAACGCGACACTAAGTTTTGCAAGTGTTAACGATTTGAGAAATCAAGTCGAGAATCTTGCCGATGAACTTGATAAAGATGGTTTTTTTTACAGCGAACTTAAAGGAAATTTTCTGACGCCAGTTTCATGGCATAGTTCTCCAGCCGGAGCTTTAGTATTGGAGGCAAATTACAGAGGTGGTTTTGGAGGGAATTTTGAAAAAGGAAACAGCGCCATAAGAGTTGGTTCTGACTTCGATGAGTGCATAACTTTTTTAAACAATATTAATGACCTTGTCGCTGGCGCCGATTGTTTTAATGCGATTTCAAATTCGCCAACCTTATCCTCCTGCGTAACAGGCGGCGCATCTATAGCTGATCAAATAAGTAATTGCGCCGCTTTTAGATTAGAATCTGACAGCGTCGGAAAGTTTAGAGCTTATCATGGCATGGAAGCTATCGTTACCTACGCCAACCATTTATTCACTTTCAACCAACTTAATTCGGAACTTTTTAAAGGCGAATTTTTTTATTCTTTCAATCTCAATTATTACTCGCTCACGACTTATCAATTTAATTACGTAATCGAAGACTATGTGAATAACGCAAATATTAATGATTTGCTTAAAGACAATGAGAAAAAGAGTTCGCTTTTTGATTTGGGGCTGGGCTTCAAGTTTTCAAACAACCATTATGACTTAATGATGAACCTGAATCATCTGACTTCGCCTGAAGTTAAATATTTAGTCGACAACGTGAAATTGGATCCCAATATTACTTTAGGATTAAGCTTAAAAGACTTGCTAAACTCACCGCCGCATAACGTTACTTTTAACCTCTATGCGGATTTAGGGGAACTGACGACCCTTTACGGGGTTAAAAATCAATGGTTTCTAGCCTCCTTAGATTATAACCCATCCAATCGATTTATTCCCGGCTTACGTTTGGGCAGAAGATATAATCTCAAAACCAATCGCTCGCAGTACACCCAATTTGGTCTGTCCTTCGGTCAATTTTTTGATTTAAATATTGCGATGAGCGACGAAAGTTTAAAGTACGAAAACGACGATATTTTCCGCTCCTTCTTTTTCAACCTAAGCTTTTACTGGCCTAGCTAAATTATTCGTTTAAGATGGAAAAAGAAAAAAATTTTGAATGTTATAGTTGCGGAACCTACTATGTGAAGTGGGTTGGGAGGTGTACCCAATGCAACGAATGGAATACCCTCAAAGAAATCGAAAAAATCTCGGTTTTGTCTTTGGATTCGACTCCCGCTGAAATCCGCAAATTGGATGAAGTCGAAGGAGATAGCCTACAGATAAGATATAGTTCACAGGTCGCCGAGTTTGATCGAGTCTTGGGAGGCGGTCTCGTCGTAGGTTCGGTGGGCATCATCGGAGGCGAGCCGGGAATAGGTAAATCAACGCTAATTCTTCAATTAGTCGCCAAATTCAATTCTTTAAACGTGAAGACGATTTACGTGACCGGCGAAGAATCCGTCTTCCAGATCAAAGACAGAGCGGAAAGGTTGGGATTAGATTTGGCGAATATCCTCATCATGACGGAAACTTCGATTGAAAAAATATTTCAAGCTCTCAAATCAGCGTCGCCGCAATTAGTCATTATCGACTCCATCCATACCATGAAAGCGGAGTCTGTCCCTTCCTCCGCAGGTAGCGTCAACCAAATCCGAGAAATTTCGGGGCTGCTCGTTTCCTACGCAAAACAACACAATATTTCCTTTGTCCTAATTGGACATGTAACAAAAGAAGGCTATTTGGCCGGGCCTAAAACTTTGGAACATATTGTGGATTATGCGATTTATCTCGACGGTGAAAAAAGTAATACCCTCAGAATTCTTCGCGCCGTAAAAAATCGATTTGGTTCTTTGCAAGAAATCGGTTTATTTAAAATGACGGGAAAAGGTCTTGCCGAGGTCAAGAACAACAACAAGGTATTTATGGAGCTTTGGAACGAAAGCGTTCACGGCACCGCGATTTACCCTTCGCAGGAAGGCAGCCGCTTATTGCTGGTCGAAGTGCAAGCTTTGGTTTCCGAGAAAAATAGCGATTATTATGCGCGCACTGCGATTGGCGTCGATAGGAATAAATTACTGATGCTCATCGCAATTTTAGAAAAATATTTAGGCGTGAATTTTATCGGTCGCGATCTTTATTTAAACATAGCCGGCGGATACAAAACAAACGATCCCGCCATAGACATGGCGGCGATTGCGGCAATTTTGTCCAGCTATTGGAAAATCAAGCTTAGCTCTCAAACCATCTTTTGGGGGGAGGTGACTCTCACCGGAGAATTTCGTTCACCGCTTTCTTGGGAAGACAAAATCCAAGAAATCGAAAGGTGCGGTTGCAAAAGAATAGTTCTGCCCACAAAAGCAAACCGCAAAAAAACGGAGTCAGAAATAGATATTTTAACCGTAAAAAACGTAAACGATCTCAGCGCAATTATTAAAGAAAACTAATTTTTCATGCATTTTGCATTAAGTTTAAAGGTTTCTATTTCCTTAAATAAATCAAAAGTATAAATGGAATTTGCCAGAAAATTATTACTAATATTAAGCGCGCTTTACCTTTCGACTTCATCCTTATTTTCGCAAAGTTATTTACTCGACAACATCCAAACCCAAGGTATGAAAGACGGCACCCACGTTTATAAAATCGTCGTTTTGCCTTTTCAGTTTAAAGGTTTGTCTATCTCCACAGCGACTTCTTTTTCCAAAGAAATGGCTCAAAGTCTTGTCAATACAAACCGCTTTGAGGTGATCAATCCCGAACAAGTCGAGAACTATCTAATCGAAAAAAACTCTCCTTTACTGGGCTGTAGAGAAATATCTTGCGGCATCCAAATAGCCAAGGAGTTTGATTCCGAATACTTACTCGTTTCTCATTTAACCCTTTTGGATACGGGCGATTTGAAGCTCATCTCCGAGTTGGTTGAAATTAAAATCAACAATCCAATTTTTAGTGATTATCTATTTTTTAAAGAAGACGATATCAACGAGTATTTGTATATCATGTCCAATCGCATCGTACAGCACGTGCCTTTGGTTGGCGTTGTGGTGCAAGCAAACAAAAACTCGGCGGTTGTGACTTTGGGCAGAAACCACAGCGTTGCGGTCGGCGATCAAATGGTCATCTATAAACAAGAAGGCTACAGCAACTCCAACGAACTTCCCTTTGAAACCACTTTAAATAAAACAAGGGCGATTATCAAAATCAATCGCGTTGCGGAAACCGCCAGCGAAGGTGCGATCATTTATCAATATGATTTGCCGGATCCGCGAGATAAAGTCAGAGCGATTCTTAACGTCGAAAAACAAGTCGATATGATCGCACAGGCGCGAAGAGAAATCGACGACGCATACAAAGTAAAAAAAGAAGAAAAGTTAGATGTCGTCGCTCCGGTGGCGCTCAGGGATCGTTCGCGGCATGAATGGCTAGAAAGATATAAAGCGGCAAAATCGCTTAGAGATACGCTTAACTATAGTTTAATTGGCGTTTCTTTATTAACTGCTTACTTTTATTCTCAAGACGGTTTTACCGACACTAAAACTTTGATCGGACTTGGCGGAATGGCATTTCTTGGTTACGAATACGTTCATGCTCATTATGCATTAGATGAAATTATCGAGGAAGGAAGATTCAAAGATTATATCGACAATACAGACGTTCCATTCGTTCAAAATAAGCCGACTTTCGAACTCTATAAACTTAGCTATAAATTTTGATTTTAAGCCCTACTTCTGCTAAAAATATAAAGAAATTCAAGGCAAGGAAATTGGAAATAATTTTAGATTTAACTTAAATGCCGCTTCATTTCAAACTCTTCATCATTGCTATCTTCTCTCTCGTTGGTTTAGGCGCGCCCATAAAAAATTTATATTCATTCACGGCTGTTCCCGGCACTCCTATTAAGCTTGACCAAGCTGAAGTTTATGCTATTGATTTCAACAACTTAATCGCAACTCCCCCCCCAATTTATAAAGTTGTTTTCATAAACAGACCTTCGCACGCGATCTACTCTGCTCAAAATAATACTCTTACTTATACGGCTCCATTTGATAGAACTACAGACACAATCGATTGGTATGCCGAAGAGGTTGGGAACGCTGCTAATAAGACAAGTACGGTAACTTTGACTATTAGAATCACTGGACCTAACGACAAAGATAACGATGACATACCTGATAACTTAGATTCTTTTCCGGATATACTATGCGCCTATTTGGATAATGATCAGGATGGACGTCCTGATGCTTGGAATGCTCCATATACGGGTTATGAAAATTGTGGATTAACGTTAGACAGTTTCCCTAACGATAGGAATGAATGGGACGATACAGATCTTGATGGCATTGGAGATAATACAGACACTGATGACGATGGAGATGGGATCACGGACGCATGGGAATCAAAATATGGCTACGATCCAAAACTAGCTTCCGATGCGACTGCCGATACAGACGGAGACGGGTACACAAACCTTGAAGAATTTACGGATAACAAACTTCCGACTAAAGATGACTATCCGCCGGATAATCAGGCGACGGATATTACAATCGACTCAATTGGCGTGTTAACAAAAATCGCGGTACCTCTCACTTACGATAGAAAAGACTTAACAACGGACACTAATTAAAAATTCGGCAATAATCTATTTTTAAGATCAGGTAATAATCAAGTGATCTGGACTTCTGTCGATCTTTCCGGAAATGTAGCCGATCTCACCCAAGATATAAGCATTCGCCCTATCCTTAACTTAGGCGAGGATATTAGTCTCGGCGAGGGCAATGAAACAAAAATCAGTTTTTTGCTGAATGGCACGGCAATTAACTATCCTTTTGTCGTTAATTTTGATTTGTCTGGAGACGTGAGCGCCGCCGATTACGTCTTAACAAGCGATTCAACAAACGACGTCATCAATGCCAATTCAGGTTCGGTTACTTTTTTGGAGTCTGATAATGACAGGCGTCACCTGAATTTAAAGTTTATTGCCGATAATACTGCGGATAGCGCTGAGAAGTTTGAACTTTCTATCAGCGGCGTCAATAAGGCAGACGTTCTGGTAGGTAACAAGAAAAAATTAACCGTTACGGTTATTGAAACTGACGAAGCGCCTCTTTTCTATTTTACAATGTCGCAAGACGGATCGCCGACCAGACGTTTGTCAAAATCCGGCTCCAAAGCGACAATTAAGGCAAACCTATACCAATCGGTCGCTAATCATGCCATAAGCTATACTTGGGAAAATAACGAAGTGTTCAACCTAGACGAAGATTCCAGCCTTGACTCCATCACTTTTCCAATCACCCTTTTAGAGGTTGGCGATTACCAAGTGTCTATCACGGTTCAAGATAACCGAACAAACACTTCCTCTAAAAGGGTTTTCCTCTTTAACGTGACCAACGACGCTTTATCATCCGATCAAAATTTAAATGGTATTGATGACAATTTTGAAAAATACGCCGCTTCAAACTCTTTGATCCAAACGTCGACTAAAAAATTTAAAGACACATTTATTACTTTAAATGGCGACTATATTGTTTCTCAGGGCAATTATGCTTATGCGAATCAAAATGACTTTTCCAAAATCTCTTTCGGACAGCTTGAAGAACATTTCGACGCCAACGGCTTATTGTTTGTCGAGGACGCCAATCATTACTTAATTGATGGCATTTATAATTTCCAAGTCGATAAAATCAATGCGGGAGCTACGATTCCAATTGTCATCCAATCGCTTAATCCGGTTCCAACCAATGCCAAGATGAGGCTGTTTAAAGGAACAAGTTGGTCGGATTTTGTGCCAACAACTAAAGACGACAGCGTTTCTTATGCTTTAGAGATTAACGGTTCATGTCCGGAGCCTTATAGCGCTCTTTATTCCACTACCGCTATCGCTGGGGCAAAGTGCGTTAGGATGATGTTAAAAGAAGGCGGCTCAAATGACTCAGATAATAAAGTTAATGGCGTTATAGAATTTATTGGTTACTTAGCCTCCGTAAATAATATTGATCTCAATCCGGCAAAGTTTAATCCAGTAAATCCCAGCGTTTCAGAGAAAGCCTTCATGGGCTTTACCCTTAATCCAATCTCAGACATAACCATAGATAGCTTCGAATTAGATATTGCTGAAAAAGTGAATCTTAATGAAAACGCCTACTTTGAGATCAGCGTTTACAACGACATAAATCAAAATGGTTACATAGATAACAATGAAAGGACGGTTCTGGGAACTGAGACAATTTTGGGGAAAAGAAAAGGAGTGAGCGTTGGTCTCAACACTCAATTTGCTTTTAGCGGCAGAAAGAGTTTTATATTTACTATCAAACAAGTTAATCAGATTTCGCTGTTTCAAACAACCGAAGGACTATTTTCCATGGCGGGTTTAGGCATTTTTTTGGCTCTGTTCTTTATGAGAAATTCTAGACGCAATATGCGTTATCTTATTGTTTTTGGAGCGGTAATTTATTTACTTTATTCCTGTCAGGTTCAAACAGGGGGCAACTCTTCCAAATCGGGCTCAAATTCAAATGGCGGGATAACGCCCGAAACCCAATCAACAACGATTACCTTTCGCCTCAACCACTTTGGGTATTCTAGCCAAAACTCTCATCCCTTAAGTTTGGGAACAACCGAAATTAGCTCTACAGCAACTCTTTAATAAGAAAAACGCACGTTAATGTTCTGTTAAAAAACTCATAGATTCGGTTTTTCTTACTTTACTTATCTTGAGCTTTTTCCCAAAAAAACATTGATTTTTTAAGCTATAGTTCACCTTGTAAAAAACTCGAAGAAATTCAGTTTTCTTCCTTAAGGTTTAGATTAAAAAATTAGGCGTTTGCCTCAAAAGTTTTCATGAATTTAGTCAGAATTCCTCTTCGCAAACTTGACTTTAAAAAAAAATAAAAACATTTTCCATTTACGTTCTTAACAATAATAATCAATAGGAGAAAAATGAAAAAAATAAGTTTTTTTCTGTCTTTTTTGGCTATTCTGATTTTTTCAAACATTGTTATTGAAAAAAGCATAGTTGCTGACGGACATCAGAATAAAAACGATGCGGACGTCGAGCTTGGCCAATTGCTCGCCAAATCCTGCTACTCTTGCCACGGGCCTCAAGGAAAAAGCGTTGGCTATATTCCTTCGCTCACCGGATTGAGCGGCGAAGCCATTGAACAAAAAATGAAAGCCTTTAAAGAAGACAATGTCATGAACACTATTATGGGTCGCTTGGCAAAAGGCTATACCGACGAGGAAATAAAAGCTGTTTCCGCTTACTTTTCAATAAAGAAATTATAAGGGGTAAAAATGAAAAACAAACAAAACAACGAAATCAAAAAGTTTTCGCGAAGAGAATTTGGTAAAATTGCCGCAGGCGTTACCGCTGCCGGTTTGTTGCTTCCGGCGTGTTCCACTAATAGCGCTTCCATGGCTTCAAATCTGGGCGAGGGTATGACTGTCGCCGTCGTTGGAGGTGGATTTGGCGGCGCGACGGCGGCAAAATACCTTAAAATGGAAATGCCGAGCGTAAATGTCGTTCTAATTGAACCAAACACGAAATTCCACACTTGTCCTTTTAGCAACCTTGTCATTGGCGGAGTCTTGCAAATCAACGATATTGCGCATAATTACAAAATGCTGGAAAGCAAATATGGCGTGAAAGTCGTCCATGCGATGGCTTCTAAAATCGACGGCGTGTCTAAAAAAGTGATGTTATCCGACGGATCAAGCGTGGCGTTTGATAAAGCGATCGTATCGCCCGGCATCGATTTAAAGTACGATATGATGCCAGGTTACAGCAAGTCCGACGAAGAAACCATTCCTCATGCGTGGAAGGCGGGCAAACAAACCGAAATTCTTCGCGCCCAATTAGAAAGCATGCCCGATGGAGGCGTTTTTGCGGTATTACCTCCCAAAAATCCATTCCGCTGTCCACCCGGGCCTTATGAAAGGGTCTCTATGGTGGCTTGGTACTTCAAAAATTATAAGCCCAAATCCAAAATCATTATATTCGATCCGAAACCCAACTTTTCTAAGCAGACATTGTTTACAGAAGGATGGGACATGCACTATGGCGAAATGATTGAGTGGAGATCCGGCGAACGTGGTTTTGAATTCCCCCCCCCCCCCCCCCCGGTGCCTCTGGCCCTTACTAAGAGTCCCACACCATAATTCCCCCCCCCCCCATCTTTCGAATTTC
>JAWQFJ010008426.1:30000-38396 GCA_034096865.1 Theodoxus fluviatilis | reverse complement strand
CATGGTGAGCCTATTCATGGTGACTAACCATCGTGTTTCATCTAAAAATTACTGGGCAGTTTCTTTCCATGCAAATCTTTTTATGAATATATGATTTTTTAAATTTAGATTTTTTTTAATAATCCAGTCATTCAAAATTAAGAAAGAACAACAGACATGAAGAATGATGGGCTTTTGCATAATGACCAGTGAATATCTTGTATTTACAAAATAACTGGGCAGTTTCTTTCCATACCAATCTTTTATGAATGTATGAGTCAATTTATTTTTAAATTACGTCAATGAAAATGAAAGAACAACAGCCATGACATGAGGCATCCTGGACCTATTGCAATGCAACCAGTGAATATCTTATGTTTCAGAAATGACTGCACAGTTATTTCCCTGTAAATCCTCTATGATCAAATCAATGAAAATAATGAAATAACAACAGACAAAATGAATCGCATGGACTTAAGCTTTGTAAACAGTGAACATTCATTACCAAAAATGACTTTATATTGTTTTTCTATACAGTTATTCAATGAATCTATGTATCTACCGTGTGCTCGGGGTATACAATTGGTGAAGGAACAACATACAAAATGGATTTAAAAAAGAGTTGATCACAGTAAGCAATAAAGATTCTTTTTTTACCAAAATGATACATTTCCTCCCATATAATGCTTCGAAAGATCCTCGAATCTGTAAAATGATAAGTTTATTGAAATGGTGAAGGAGCAGCAGACTAAATGGAGAGAAAATAAGTTTTCAGCACAGTTACTAGTGAGTTTTCATTCCAGAAATGACCCGATGGTTAGAACTCCTTCTCACACAACGGCTCTGTAAATCTCTACATGTGCTCAGGGGTGGGGAAAATGAAAAATGAACTGCAATCAAAGGGGGAATAAAAAGACGCCCTCATAGCCAGCCTGCACTACAGTTCCCTTTGGACCAGACGCCTCCTCTATAAATCTGTACATCCACTCTGGGCTCAGGGTTGGGGAGAATGGAGACAGGAACCAGAATCAAAGGGGGCACACATTCCCAGTCCACATTATTTGGCCTTGGAGTTGGAGGCAAACTTGTGATGTGTATGGTGTTGATGCACTTGGAGTTGGAGGCAAACTTGTGATGTGTATGGTGTTGTTGTACTTGTTGTTGGAGGCAAACTTGTGATGTGTATGGTGTTGATGCACTTGGAGTTGGAGGCAAACTTGTGATGTGTATGGTGTTGATGCACTTGGAGTTGGAGGCAAACTTGTGATGTGTATGGTGTTGATGCACTTGTTGTTGAGCTTCGTACTCCATGTGTCCTGCTGGCCAGTAGATATTTTTTTAATTTTAATATTAAAGAGCATGGTAGTTTTTCTGAGAAGTGTTAGGGTTGTATTTTTATGAGGTAGATCTGTCTGTCCTGAGCTGTGACTGCTTTTCTCTCATGTACGGTTGTAGGGAGAACAAACGTCATGTGTTAAAAACAGTTTTTGCCTTTGTGAAATGAACTGCTTAGTGTGTGTGTATGATTATGTACGTATGTATGTATGTATGTGCACCCATGTATGCATTCTTGTGTAAGCATGCATGTCGACATGTGTGCGTGTGCATGTGCGCGCGTGTGTGTGTGCATTTAAGTGTTCATTTGTGTGGTTGTACAGAAATGCACAAGCACACGGAAGATCCGAAACTGCTGGATCTTAATGGCCGAGGTCCGCTGAGCAGCGTAGAATCACTTTTTTGTACATATGGAAATCTGTGTGGACATGTCACAAGTAGTCACTGATGTAGATCTTCAACCAACTGTGTACATGTATTAACACGTATCTGCAATTTTTGGCCAAAATGTGCAGCTCATCCTTGCATGAAAATTGCTCAGAAAGGATAAGACTTTGCAGAGTTGAATGTGTATGAATGCATTTTTGTTCAAATTCTTCTTGACTGGTCAAAACATCCTCAAGTGGGAACAAAGTGTACATATGCTGTTTACAAAGGGTCTATGGTTCAAATTTAAACTTTTTTCCCACCCGTTTATGAACAATGGATTGCTTCTTGATAAACTCAATGTGACACAGTAAACATGGATGCCTTCATAGATATCATTTATAGATAATTCACAAGCAAACCAGTTTTGAATCAAATCTTAGTGAGTCAAATCAAGCTTTTAAGTGTAAAAACTATCATCCTGAATTTTTTATTACTAGAGTAAGTTCAGGATGCAGCAAAGTTTAGTCCTGAAATTTTTTTCATTTGCAGTTCCTTCCACTTGGACTGATAGCAGATCATGAGAAGTTCCATAGTGTGCATGTACACAATTTTTAATGCAAATCATTTGTACTTCTGGCTTATTCCTAGAAAAATCTTGTATGATTCTATGCTATGCAAATAGCTTATGAAAAAGGGCAGGTTTGTTTCAATAAAGGTCTGCTGATGTGCTTTTGTGGAGTGAATGAGAAGCTTTATCCATTTACAGAGGAAAGGAAGCAAGCACCAACATTCATACAGCTGTTAGGCATTGACTCGAGTGGAATATACACCCAAAACTCCACCACTCACAACCACTGATAATGAAATGTGATGAATAGTACTATAAACACACTGTTTTAAGGTTTGACGGTATGAATGCAGATTTGATTACCATTGCCTGATTATGAAACGGCTTGGCCGTTCCAGCACTTTCATGCCACTAACTACCCAGCTGTCTGTTCCAACATTGGAGAAATGCACAAACAGGTGTATAGAACTGACCAGCAATGATGCACCAGGAAGATAGAGACAGCTGCATGCTTCTAAAGCGAATGTACAAGTATGTATGCACCGACACTTGCATAAGTAAGCTTTAATGCATTGGGTCACAAGAATGCATGGATATGGGTTGTCAACCATTTCCTGTCTTGGTTATTTCATTCAAGGCAGTGTAGGCATTCCTTTATTTTTTCTGGTGTGTGGCACCGTTTGGTTTTCTTTTTGTCTTCTTCTTTTCCTTGTGTGTGTGTGTGTGTGTGTGTGTGTGTGTGTGTGTGTGTGTGTGTGTGTTTTATAGACAAGTTCACTGCTTTATTTTAACTTCAGTATCAGTTTTATGTTAGGTGTTTATTTGACTGCTTGTATCAAGATTTTTATTTAACTGACTATGATTTGTCTGCTATATAGGCACTGCTCTGAAGTAAAGTGCACATTTCAATTCCCCCACCCCTACTGCATGTATGGAGAAAAGCTAATCTAATTCAATTTAAAAAAAAACAGTTACTTAAAAATGAAGATTAACTCTAGAATAAAGTGAAGGATGTGAACACATTTTGCTTCAGAACTTATTGATGGCTTCCAAAGTCATTAATAATTTAAAACTGAATTTCTTAAATCTACTTTTGCTCACTCCATAACATTTTTGCATCAAATTCATGTTGTCATTTGGCATTAGTTGTATTTATTACTTTGCCTTGCTTGAGTGCGCACAGTGACTTGTGTGCAACTGAGGTGGATGTGGACTTTGATCCTTCTTTCTCTTCCTCTATTTCATCTTCCTGAGATAGATTAGTCTGGTTTGAGTTGGTAGCAGCTGTGGACTGGAGAAGGTGTACATAGAACTGTGAATACTTGTAAAAATGTCCTTCCTGTACATACAGTGCGTGCGTGCACCCGTGCGCGCACACACACACATACACAAACACACACACACACACACACACACATACACACAAACACAACACACACACACACACACACACACATATATACACAAACACACACACACAACACAAACATACACACACACACAACACAAACACACACACACACACACACACACACATATATACACACATTCATACCACCATTTCAGCTGCTGCTGCTGGCTAATTGTACATAGTCCATTGTGATGAATAAAACTATGTCAATGTGATGGTAGTTCTGTTCTTTGTCTTGCCCCCAGGGGCGGATCAGTTCATTTTGGGGTGGGTGGGTGTGTTTCCAAACTGTTTTTTAGGAGGGGGGGTAAGGCTGTGAAGGCGCAAAGCGCTGAACCGACGGCGCAAAGCGCCTAGTTTGCTAGGGGGGTCCGGGGGCATGGCTCCCCCAGACAATTTTGAAAACCAGGATGCAAAAATGGTGCTATCTGGTGCATTCTGATGATCATTGCCAGTTTGGTATCAGAAACACACACACACACCGATTTTTTTTTCTTGCTGTTGAGGGGAAACCCCAGAAACACCCCCCCCCCCTCTCCGCCCCCCCCCCCCCCCCCCACTCCACACACACCCCACACCCCCATGCATGCAAGCATGCACACACACACACACCTCGTGGAGGTAAGCTGCCTCATCTCTGATGTCTGTTTCGCCATCAAAAGTACGATCCCAGTGATGCAGGTAACTGAACTGAAATCCCCTTGCATCTCCCCCCTCCCCAACCCCCCTCCCCCCTCCTCCCCTCAGCATGGAGGACAGCTGCATCTTACAGCATCTCCTATCTGGTCATCACCATGGGATCCCAACCAGCTGGCCAACCCATCCCACCCAGCTCTACTTGAATCCACCAAGTTATAGAAAACAGTTGTGATATTTCCTAGCTTACTTGCATACTTACCAAGACATACACTGTTGTACCACCCTTATATTTCCATTCATCACAGACTGTTCGTAGATGTCAGTGCATTTTAATAAAATTAGATACACACACACACACCCAAGGTCCTCATAGGTGAAGGACTGACATGAATAGATAATATCTGCAGCGAACAAAGTACATGCTATAGAAAAAGTTTAGGATTAGTCAATGAAAGGTATACAATCTAAACAAATTTCCCAAAAATCAAGACTCCAAGAATAAAACTGAAACTTGGCTTTGTGGAATCCACTAAGGGACAGTAAATGTTGCTATAGAAACATTTTTGAGCGGGCAATGATATTGTACCATGCTAAACGCCTAGAAAAATTCTGCAATTTGGAAAAAAGGGTGGTTTTCGAAGTCCTGTGAAACTGGTGCCAAACATTCCTGGACAACAGCTTGTGATGTACAAGCTAGAACAAAGTTCTAGGCATGAATTTAGCCCCCTCAAACTGTATATGCTGACACACTGTCAAATTAATGCACTGTAGCAACATGACAAGAAGTTAGCAACTTGGGGCAAGAGCAGCATAATTGCTATGAGGTGGTGTTGCTGTTGGGTGTGTGGCTCATAAGCTTTCACAACAAGAGAAGGGTAACCAAGTAAGTCTGGTGGTACACAGAGGAGACAGAGATTGACACACCAGCACGAGATGTACACAGCTCAGAGGAGACGGAGATTGGCATGCCTGCATGAGATGTACACATCTCAGAGGAGACAGAGACTGACATGCCTGCATGAGATGTACACAGCACAGGCGTTGGTCGCTCTGGACGCTTTTATGTCAATGGCCACTTCACCTGTCTGTCATCCAACATTGTGTAAGCTCTTCGCTGACAACTTTGCAACAAGATAGGAGAGACGTACAGAACACGTAACGTGCGCTTCACTAAACACCACCGTGCTTTCCGTCTCTCCTACCACACCCCAGTCTCCACGCATTTTAGCAGCGACAACCATGATTTGTCTCGCATTTCTGTGTATGTGCTTTGGCAGAACCGCCCACGTCCCTCTCCTCCTCCTCCCTCTCCTCCTCCACCTCCCTCACTTCCTCCTCCCTCTCCTCCTCCCTCCCTCTCCTCCTCGCACGTGACACCATTTAATATGCAGCCGGTAAGAAAAGGATTTTAAAATATCTTTGCAATAACTCAACGCTTGTCAGTAGAAATCTGACTCTTGAACTTCTTGCCCAAAGTAACGAGTGGGTCTCGGGCACTCGACCTGCACCCGCTACTCTGCTCTTTGTGGGAGCGGCTGCATGCTGTACTTTCGTTTGGCCTTCCAGATAAGAAAGATTGTCGGATGGATGGATGAAACTTAACAGCATATCTGCGCTGTCTGGCCAATGACAATTCCAATCACTGTCGTTGGCAGGAATGCCGAAAATGATTATTGCGACTCACACTTATACCCACAGGGGTATTTTGGGCAGCACGGTGACATACGAGAAATGTGTTCTTCTGCTCCGTAGCAAACGAACAAGCACAACCTGACCAAGAAACTTATACAATAGGCAGTGGCAAGACTTTTTCTAAGCCGGAGTAGCATATAGGTGCATACGGTTATCTCGCAGCGCTGAGTGGCGTGAGTACGTCACTAATTTAATAACTTGGGAATTAATCAACGTTATGACCACAAGGAAATGATAGATCTTACCTGTCCATTTCGTGGTGGGTTAGAAGACGAGAAACACTTTCTGTTGGATTGTGGTGCTTACGACAAGATTAGGGGAAAATATATTGCAAGATATGTATATTCAAATTCGAACAGAAACTGTTACTACCTTATTAATGGTACTAATCAGCAGAAAACAAAAGAAGTATATATGTATATAGATACAAGATACAAGATACTTTATTGTCCTCATTGTTACAAGGAAATTCGCTTATATGCTATGTCCTAAAGCTCAGAGAGGAGAAACTTGCTACCTACACTTAATATTGTATCTAAGGTAGCTGACACAACTGCCATATATTACGAGTGCAAGTTGTTGAGTGAAGCTTAAATTTATTATCGTTTTGGCTATTTGCCATTTGTACACCATTCAAATGGGCGAATGGCCTCTGAAATAAAGTCGTTCTTCTCTCTCTCTCTCTCTCTCTCTCTCTCTCTCTCTCTCTCTCTCTCTCTCTCTCTCTCTCTCTCTCTCTCTCTCTCAATCTCTCTCTCTCTCTCTCTCTCTCTCTCTCTCTCTCTCTCTCTCTCTCAATCCATCCGTCCATCCATCCATCCGTCCATCCATCCATCCGTCTTTTTCCCGTCTATCCGTCCGTCCGTCCATTCGTCCGCCCGCCCCGCCACCCCCCCCCCCCCCCCGCCCGCCCGCCCGCCCCCCGCCCGTCTGTCTGTCTGTCTGTCTGTCTGTCTGTCTGTCTGTCTGTCTGTCTGTCTGTCTGTCTGTCTGTCTGTCTGTCTGTCTGTCTGTCTGTCTGTCTGTCTGTCTGTCTGTCTGTCTGTCTGTCTGTCTGTCTGTCTGTCTGTCTATTCGTTCATTCAGTCGTTTATTTATCATTTTGGTCAAGTGACGAAAAAAGGACACATTCATGGTTATCTTGAGACAATCTCTCTCTCTCTCTCTCTCTCTCTCTCTCTCTCTCTCTCTCTCTCTCTCTCTCTCTCTCTCTCTCTCTCTCTCTCTCTCTCTCTCTCTCATAAACTGAGTCGTGACAGTGGGGAACGTACTCTGAGGGAGGCACCCCCTGTTCTTTCTAAGCAAGGTCTCATTCAACCACATCTTGACGGTTTTTTCAATCTTTTTTCATTCATCCGTCCATCCATCAATTCATAATAATAATAATAATAATAATAATAATAATAATAATAATAATAATAAATAATAATAATACAGACTATTTCTACGCACATACCTTCCCTAATAGGCAAGCTCATGATGGCGTTTACAATGAGAAAGTCTACGCTCATACAAAGCATTCTAACACTCGCACACTGTACAGTTGAAATAAAAGAAAAATTTACTACATATATCCATCCATTCATCTTTCCATCCATCCATCCATCCATCCATCCATCCATCCATCCATCCATCCATCCATCCATCCATCCATCCATCCATCCATCCATCCATCCATCCATCCATCCATCCATCCATCCATCCATGCATATCCATTTATACGTCCATAATTTATCCATTCATTGTACACTTGGTGGCTCGTTTGTTCGATTGTTTATCATCTGTTTATCTATTCCTTCATTGTTTATTTGTTTATTTATTTATCTATTCATATGTCTGTCTCTCTGTCCGTTTGTCCGTCCGTCTATCCTTCCGTCTCTCCCACCTCCGTCCGTCTGTCCGTCTGTCTGTCCGTCCTTCCCGCCGGCTGGCTGGCTGGCTGGCTGGCTGGCTGGCTAGCTGGCTGGCTGCCTGGCAGCAAAGATTATAGGTTACACAAAGATAGCTCATGCCGAGCTTTTGCTATATAGAGTTACAAGACCGCTTCGGAAACGCCAGCGCCCCAAGCGGCCTAGGACTATGGGGGAAGCAATCACACTGCTTAGAATAGCACAGGGCCGGACCCAGTTTGGTGGGGGTGCCAGGGGTTCCCGGGAACCCCCCCCCCCTAGAAAAAAGCATGTACCGTGGTTCTGTGAAGGTTTTTTTTTTAAATTATATTTATGTGTGTGTCTCCAAAAACAAATGCTGCTCGTTACCCCTCAAAACACAAGGCCCAGGAACTGCACCAGATTGCCACCAGATTTTAACCGTTTGATCAAAAAGTTTCCTGGGGGAGGCATTGCCCCCGGACCCCCCCTAGTTCGCGCGCCTGCTTTTGCAGGCGCGCTGCTCGTGGCTTCT
>JAWQFJ010008426.1:0-22500 GCA_034096865.1 Theodoxus fluviatilis | reverse complement strand
GCTTCACCAGTGAAGAGTTTGAGATCTTCATGAAGATGAACGGCATCAAACACATCAAGTCGGCGCCGTATCACGCGGCCACTAATGGGTTGGCCGAACGGGCCGTACAGACGATGAAGCAAGGTCTGAAGAAGTTGACCAGGGGCTCTATGGAGACGCGACTGGCGCGCTTCCTCTCCATGTACCGCGTCACACCTCAAACAACGACGGGGTTGTCGCCCGCGGAGCTCCTCTTCAACAGGAAGGTTCGTACGCGACTTGACTTGGTGCAGCCCTGTGTGGAGAGAAGGGTGGTTCAGAAACAGTCGCAGCAGAAGCTGAACCATGACCACGCTGACGTCAGAAAGTACCAGGTTGGGGACCTGGTACACCTCAAGAACTTTTCTGTGGGTCCCAAATGGCTGCCCGGGGTGGTCATGCAAATGACGGGGCCACTGTCATACATTATCCGACTGGCCGATGGCCGCATGCTGAAAAGACACGTGGATCATGTGGTGCCTCGGGTCAGCGACCCTGAAGTGCCTGAGGACTGCGAGCGGGGCGTCCAGACCAACGCTCAGGCCTACCCGTGCATTCAGCCGCCTCTTTTGGCTGAACCCCCAGGGCCATTGTCAGACGATCCCTCTGCACGAACACTGCCGCTGGAAGTTCCTACACAAGATCTGGAGGTGTCGCACCAGCCGGACCTCGAGCACTCCGACCCGGGCGACCTGGCGATGCCAGCGCCGCGTCCCGCGGCTGCTGTCAGTCCAGCCATGACGCCTATGCCCGAGAGCCGTCCAACGCGACAGCGCAGGCGGCCTGAGCGGTTCAAGGACTTTGTCCTCCATGGGTTCCGGGATGTGCGGAAGTGAACTGGGAACTGATTATGTACATCATGTTTCTGGGTTGTGTTGTTGTTCGGGAACTGATACCATTTTGTTGCAATTTTCTTTTGTCTTCCTCAATGTTTGTGTTATACGTTCTCGGAAAGACGAGAGAGGTTCAAAGCTTTCAGGGACACTTAGACTTCCATTTTGTTTCACCTTTAGGAAGTTCGTTCTCTTCATTTGTTCAACGTGGATAAAAACTTAAGGGTGGGGGTATGTGGTATCCTCGCTCTGCGCAGTGAGTTCAGTTCAGTTGAGAGTTTCAGTTCAGTGTGAGTTCTGCCAGTTCAGTGTTTGGAATAAACAGATTGACTTTGGCTTGCCTGGGTTCGAGTCCACTTCTGTTGCTCTTGGCGATACTACAGTATTGTAGTGTTTGGTATGCCTGTAGCAGTATTCTAATGTTGGTCATTCTTTGTACAGCAATGCAAAAAAATATTTGTGGTAACTACGGTAACCTGACCCACTTTATATTTTTTCCCTTGACCCTTCACTTTGTGCATTGGTGAAAAAAAGAAGACAGAAAATGAATGATAAACAACAAACTGCATGCCGTCCCATGATCCCTGCCCTATGAGCACTCGGGGAATCCACTATTTAATTGGAAAAAAGCATTTTCAGTGAAAGAGAAATTCGTATTAAAATGTTCAATCTGGCATCTTCTATTTAAAAAGAAGAAAAATAATTCACGTCAACCTACTGATCTTTTTTGTTCTGAGCTATGTTACCCTAACCACAACTATTTTTTAGTGTGGCCTAAAATGAAGTGAAGAGGATGGATGCCTTGTGGCATAATGAGAGGATTTTACGGTTACCATTTAGTGCTGCAGCATTGCAAGGCCACGTGTTCGGCCCTGTGTTGCAGGCTGCCAATCCCCTGTGTTGGAGGTGAGATGGATGGATGCCTGAACAAAAAGAAATGTAACATTTTGGTTTGAGAAGTGGCCAGAATGAATATAAATCAAGTTTCTCTCTTGCTGAAAACACTTCTTCATACGTAATTAGTGGATTCCCTGAGTGGTCACAGGGCAGGGAAGATGGGAGGGCATGCAGTCCATTGTTAACTTTCATACGTAATTAGTGGATTCCCTGAGTGGTCACAGGGCAGGGAAGATGGGAGGGCATGCAGTCCATTGTTAACTTTCAATTTCCTTCCTTGGTTTCTTTTCTCTCTTTTTTTCACACACACACACACACAAAAAGTTGAAGGTCAGCAGAAAAAGGAGGGGTTTGGTTTGGACACCATAATGAGAACTTTTTTGTGTGTGACCTCATCAGTGGCATTACAATACCTACAAAGACTGATAGGCTGTAAATCTCCATTCTTTCTTTCTTTCATTCATTCATTCATTCATTCATTCATTCATTCATTCATTCATTCATTCATTCATTCATTCATTCATTCATTCATTCATTCATTCATTCATTCATTCATTCATTCATTCATTCATTCATTCAGTTGTTCATTCATTCATTCATTCATTCATTCATTCATTCATTCATTCATTCAGTTGTTCATTCATTCATTCATTCAGTTGTTCATTCATTCATTCATTCATTCATTCATTCATTCATTCATTCATTTATTCATTCATTCATTCATTCAGTTGTTCATTCATGCATTCATTAATTTGTTCATTCCTTCATTGCAGGCTACCTGGCTTGCTGCCTGCTGCTGCATCCAGACCATGAGATGACTCTGCTGCTGATCAACACCATCCAGAAGGTAAGGATGGATAGATGAAGTTTTGATGGATGAATGGAGGGATGGACTGATTGTAGAAATACATGAATGAATTGAGAGATAGACTGATTGCTGGATGAATGAATGGAAGGATGGAGGGATATGTGAACTTTGGTAGATGAATGGAGGGAAAGAGGGATGGAAGAGTAGTTGGAAGAAGGGAAGGAGGCATGTATGATCTGGGGGATGAATGAATGGAAGGATGGAGGGATATGTGAACTTTGGTAGATGAATGGAGGGAAAGAGGGATGAAGGAGTAGTTGGAAGAAGGGAAGGAGGCATGTATGATCTGGGGGATGAATGAATGGAAGGAAGGATGGGTGGATGATGGATGGACAGATTGATGAATGAAAGGACAGATGGATAGATTAAATGGATGGGGATGGATAGACAGACTGATGGATTTTAAAAGGATGGATGAATGGATGGACAGGTTGTTGGGTTAAAGAATGAATGACAGATTTGATGGATGGGATGGATTGAAAGACATGAATGAAATGATGGATGGATAGAAATACATTGATGGATGAAGAGATGAATGGATGGATGGTCAGATTGAATAGGTGGATGGTTGGATGGACTAGTTAATGAATGAATGAATGAATGGATGGACACATTATGATGGTCACTACCAATCATGAGGTACATAGATGAGGGAGGGGGTGGGTGGGGTGGGGTGGGGCAAGGATTTGTGTGAGTGTGTGTTGTTGTGTGTGTGTGTGTGTGTGTGTGTGTGTGTGTGTGTGTGTGTGTGTGTGTAGGAGATGGTCATTCTGCACTGACCATTTGACCACAGGACCTGCAAAGCCCCAACATGCTGGACAACATGGCTGCACTGGTGGCGGCTGGTCAACTGGTCAGCGCGGAGCACGTGCCTGCAGTGCTGCCCTCTGTGATCAAGAAGCTGCAACACACACGGTGAGTGCTCTCTCCTGCAAATCTCATGTGATGTGTATTGAGAGTGTTTCGTGTGCAGTGAGTGTGCCAGTGTGTGTGCCAGCATGTGCTGTTATTCGCTTGAATTGTCAGTGTGCTATGCATTGAGACACATTGGTGTCCAGTGTACATTGGTGTCGGTGTGCTATGCATTGAAGCACATTAGTGTCAGTGTGCTATGTATTGAAGCACATTGGTGTGTCAGGGTGCTATGTATGGAGGGACATTGGTGTCAGTGTGCTATGTATTGAGGCACATTGGTGTCAGTGTGCTATGTATTGAGGCACATTGGTGTTTCAGTGTGCTATGTATTGAGGCACATTGGTGACAGTGTGCTATGTATTGAGGCACATTGGTGTCAGTGTGCTATGTATTGAGACACATTGGTGTCAGTGTGCTATGTATTGAGGCACATTGGTGTCAGTGTGCTATGTATTGAGACACATTGGTGTCAGTGTGCTATGTATTGAGGCACATTGGTGTCAGTGTGCTATGTATTGAGGGACATTGATGTCAGTGTGCTATGCATTGAGGCACATTGGTGTCAGTGTGCTATGTATTGAGGCACATTGGTGTCAGTGTGCTATGTATTGAGGCACATTGGTGTCAGTGTGCTATGTATTGAGGCACATTGGTGTCAGTGTGCTATGTATTGAGGCACATTGGTGTCAGTGTGCTATGTATTGAGGCACATTGGTGTCAGTGTGCTATGTATTGAGGCACATTGGTGTCAGTGTGCTATGCATTGAGGCACATTGGTGTCAGTGTGCTATGTATTGAGGCACATTGGTGTCAGTGTGCTATGTATGGAGGCACATTGGTGTCAGTGTGCTATGCATTGAGGCACATTGGTGTGTCAGTGTGCTATGCATTGAGGCACATTGGTGTCAGTGTGCTATGCATTGAGGCACATTGGTGTCAGTGTGCTATGCATTGAGGCACATTGGTGTCAGTGTGCTATGTATTGAGGCACATTGGTGTCAGTGTGCTATGTATTGAGGCACATTGGTGTCAGTGTGCTATGAATTGAGACACAGTGGTGTCAGTGTGCTATGAATTGAGACACAGTGGTGTCAGTGTGCTATGCATTGAGGCACATTGGTGTCAGTGTGCTATGTATTGAGGCACATTGGTGTCAGTGTGCTATGCATTGAGGCACATTGGTGTCAGTGTGCTATGCATTGAGGCACATTGGTGTCAGTGTGCTATGTATTGAGACACATTGGTGTCAGTGTGCTATGTATTGAGGGACATTGATGTCAGTGTGCTATGCATTGAGACACATTGGGGTGTCAGTGTGCTATGCATTGAGGGACATTGGTGTCAGTGTGCTATGTATTGAGGCACATTGGTGTCAGTGTGCTATGCATTGAGGGACATTGATGTCAGTGTGCTATGTATTGAGGGACATTGGTGTCAGTGTGCTATGCATTGAGGGACATTGGTGTCAGTGTGCTATGTATTGAGGGACATTGGTGTCAGTGTGCTATGTATTGAGGGACATTGCTGTCAGTGTGCTATGTATTGAGGCACATTGGGGTGTCAGTGTGCTATGCATTGAGGCACATTGGTGTGTCAGTGTGCTATGCATTGAGGGACATTGGTGTCAGTGTGCTATGTATTGAGGCACATTGGTGTCAGTGTGCTATGTATTGAGGGACATTGATGTCAGTGTGCTATGTATTGAGGCACATTGGGGTGTCAGTGTGCTATGTATTGAGACACATTGGTGTCAGTGTGCTATGTATTGAGGCACATTAGTGTCAGTGTGCTATGTATTGAGGGACATTGGTGTCAGTGTGCTATGTATTGAGGCACATTGGGGTGTCAGTGTGCTATGCATTGAGGCACATTGGTGTGTCAGTGTGCCATGTATTGATGCACATTGGTGTCAGTGTGCTATGTATTGAGGCACATTTGTGTCAGTGTGCTATGTATTGAGGCACATTGGTGTCAGTGTGCTATGTATTGAGGCACATTGGTGTCAGTGTGCTATGCATTGAGGCACATTGGTGTCAGTGTGCTATGCATTGAGGCACATTGGTGTGTCAGTGTACTATGTATTGAGACACATTGGTGTTTCAGTGTGCTATGTATTGAGGCACATTGGGGGGTCAGTGTGCTATGTATTGAGGCATATTGGTGTCAGTGTGCTATGTATTGAGGGACATTAGTGTCAGTGTGCTATGTATTGAGGCACATTGGTGTCAGTGTGCTATGCATTGAGGCACATTGGTGTGTCAGTGTGCTATGCATTGAGGCACATTGGTGTCAGTGTGCTATGCATTGAGGCACATTGGTGTCAGTGTGCTATGCATTGAGGCACATTGGTGTCAGTGTGCTATGAATTGAGACACAGTGGTGTCAGTGTGCTATGAATTGAGACACATTGGTGTCAGTGTGCTATGTATTGAGGCACATTGGTGTCAGTGTGCTATGCATTGAGGCACATTGATGTCAGTGTGCTATGCATTGAGGCACATTGGTGTCAGTGTGCTATGAATTGAGACACATTGCTGTCAGTGTGCTATGTATTGAGGCACATTGGTGTCAGTGTGCTATGTATTGAGGCACATTGGTGTCAGTGTGCTATGTATTGAGACACATTGGTGTCAGTGTGCTATGCATTGAGGCACATTGGTGTCAGTGTGCTATGCATTGAGGCAC
Organism: Theodoxus fluviatilis; assembly: GCA_034096865.1. Taxonomy (NCBI): domain Eukaryota; kingdom Metazoa; phylum Mollusca; class Gastropoda; order Cycloneritida; family Neritidae; genus Theodoxus; species Theodoxus fluviatilis. The sequence continues at coordinate 16,284 of JAWQFJ010008426.1, read as the reverse complement.
ATTGGTGTGTCAGTGTGCTATGCATTGAGACACATTGGTGTTTCAGTGTGCTATGCATTGAGGCACATTGGTGTTTCAGTGTGCTATGTATTGAGGCACATTGGTGTTTCAGTGTGCTATGCATTGAGGCACATTGGTGTTTCAGTGTGCTATGTATTGAGGCACATTGGTGTGTCAGTGTGCTATGTATTGAGGCACATTGGTGTCAGTGTGCTATGCATTGAGGCACATTGGTGTCAGTGTGCTATGCATTGAGGCACATTGGTGTCAGTGTGCTATGTATTGAGGCACATTGGTGACAGTGTGCTATGCATTGAGGCACATTGGTGACAGTGTGCTATGAATTTAAGCACATTGGTGTCAGTGTGCTATGTATTGAGGCACATTGGTGTCAGTGCGCTATGTATTGAGGCACATTGGTGACAGTGTGCTATGAATTTAAGCACATTGGTGTGTCAGTGTGCTATGTATTGAGGCACATTGGTGTCAGTGTGCTATGCATTGAGGCACATTGGTGTCAGTATGCTATGCATTGAGGCACATTGATGTCAGTGTGCTATGCATTGAGACACATTGGTGTGTCAGTGCGCTATGCATTGAGACACATTGGTGTGTCAATGTGCTATGCTTTGAGGCACATTGGTGTGTCAGTGTGCTTTGCATTGATGCACATTGGTGTGTCAATGTGCTGTGCTTTAATGGACATTAGTTTGTCAGTGTGCTATGTATTGAAGCACATCAGTGTGTCAGTGTTATAAGCTTGTTTTAATCTCTATGTCAGGTGCAATAATGTTAGCGATGATGTGACTGTGTTATTGAGTTGAGTTGATGGTTGTGTGTCTGCATTGCACAGTGTGAACACATTGGTGTATGAGTGCTTTCCACAGCTATTTGAAAAGCAGTTGATCTGTGTTCAGCATTTGATAGAGTTAATTTTTTTTGGAGTGTGTAATTGCTTTAAGAGGCAGTGTGTTTTGAGGCCATGTTGTGTGCACAGTGAGACATGATTGCAGGGGTTTATTGCATGTTGAGGTTCTCAGCTGTGTTGTGGTGTTCAAACTACGCATCATGCAGTTGTGTACAACAAGATGTGCTAGCATTGTGTGTGTGTGTGTCTTTGCTTGTTGAGGCTTCATGCTGTGTTGCTGTGTTGAAACTACACTTTATGCACTTGTACACAGCAAGATGTGCTAGCATTGTGTGTGTGTGTGTGTGTGTGTGTGTGTGTGCTAGCATTGTGTGTGTGTGTGTGTGTGTGTGTGTCAATGCTGGTTGAGGCTATGTGCTGTGTTGCTGTGCTCTGACTACACATAACACATTTTCATGCAGTGAGACGTGTTTGCAGGGTGTCCGTACGCGTCAAGGCTGTGCACTGCATCGCCGCATTCTGGCGGCGCGCTCCAGAGTTGGTGTCCCACTGCCAGGACCAGCTGACCTCTGCCCTCAAGGACTCTGACCCCTCCATGGTGTCCGCCATTGTGTGTGCCCTGCTGCCCCAGATTCAGGTAATGCAGTTCCATTCCTTGACCTGCCCCTGTCCTTGACCTTTCCATGTCCTTGACCTTCCCACATCCTTGACTTTTCCACACCCTGAACTGTCCATATCCTTGAACTGGCCATGTTCTTGAACTGCCTATGTCCTTAACCTTTTTATGACCTTGAACTGCCTATGTCCTTAACCTTTTATGACCTTGAGCTGCCTATGTCCTTAACCTTTTTATGACCTTGAACTGTCTGTGTCCTTGAATCGTCCATTTTTGTAACAGCCCATATCCTTAACCTTTCCATGTTCTTGAATTGTCTAATGTCCTTGAACTTTCCATGTTCTTAACACCCCGTGTCCTTAACCTTTCCATGTCCTTGAATCGTCCACGTCCTTGAACTTTCTATGTTCTTAGCTGTCCATGTCCTTGAACTGTCCACGCTCTTAAACTTTCCATGTCCTTGAATTGTCCATGTCCTTGAATTTTCCATGTTCTTGAGCTGTCCATGTCCTTGAACTGTCCATGTCCTTAACCTTTCCATGTCCTTGAACTGTCCATGTCCTTGAACTGTCCATGTCCTTGAACTGTCCATGTTCTGAACCCAAGAAACAATCCATTAAATTTTGGAGGTTATCTGTCATCTCGTTTTGGAATTACAACCATGAACAAATGTTATCCCCTCGGCTGTCAGCCAGCACAGTGCCAACGTGTGATGCACACCAGCCTATTTTTAGCCTCCCCTTAGCCTTCAGGACTGCAGTGTGAGAGGGCGAGTGCGCAGGTCTGAATGCCGTTCTGCAACAGTCACTGCTTGTATTGCTCCGCACTTGTGCTCACTCCTGCAGGCTGACCCTGGGCGATGGGTCGGGCTTGCGCAGCCCCTGGTGGACATCCTGGCTCAGGTGGTGGCGCGGCGCTTTCCTGCACAGTTCAATCAGAGTGACCTCCCCTTGCCCTGGCTCCAGCTCCAGCTGCTCCGTGGTCTGGCCTTGCTGTCTTCCTCGGTGTCTGGGTCTGTCTTCCAATCTGTCTTCTATTCTGTCTTCCATACTTTCTTTCCTGTCTATTTTGTCTTCCAATTTATTTTCCCTTTTGTCCCCCCACCCTCTCATCCATTCTGTTATCCTTTTTTGTCTTCCAATTTGGCTCTCAATCTTTCTTCCATCTTCCATAACTGTCTTTCCTGTCTTATTTTTCTTCCATCCTGTCTTTCATGCTGTAATTCATTCTGTCTTCTATCCAGTCTTCCATCATCTTTCCTCTTCTCTTCCACCCTGTCTACCATCCATTCTTTCATTCACTCTTCCATCCTGTCTTCCACCCTGTCTTCCATCCAGTCTTTCATTCAGTCTTCCATCATCTTTCCTCCTCTCATCCATCCAGTCTTTCATTCTGTCTTCCATCCGGTCTTCCATCATCTTTTTTCCTGTCTTCCATCTAGCCTTTAGTCTTCCATCCTGTTTTCCATCCTGTCTTCCATCCTGTCTTCCATCCTGTTTTCCATTTTGTCCTCTATTGTGTCTTCCCTCCTGTCTTCAGTTTTTTTCTTCCCTTGTATTTTCCATTCTCTTTTGTCTTCCATCCTGTCTTCTTCCATCCTGTCTTCCATTCAGGCAACATTACCATAATTGATATTATTATTGTTGTTGTTGTTATTGTTGTCATCAACATCATCATTGCAGTTGCCAGGCATTATATTCATAATCTTATTGCTACTGCCACCAATACTGTCATCATTGCAGTTGCCAGGCATTATCTTCATAATCTTATTGCTACTGCCACCAATACTGTCATCATTGCAGTTGCCAGGCATTATCTTCATAATCTTATTGCTACTGCCACCAATACTGTCATCATTGCAGTTGCCAGGTATTATCTTCATAATCTTATTGCTACTGCCACCAATACTGTCATCATTGCAGTTGCCAGGCATTATCTTCATAATCTTATTGCTACTGCCACCAATACTGTCATCATTGCAGTTGCCAAGTATTATCATCATCATTGTCATTGCTGTTGCCATCAACATCATTATCAATGCAGTAATAGGCACATTGCAGTTGCCAGGCATTGTCATCATCATCGTTGTTGTTGTTGTTGTCATCTTTGTTGTGACTGTTGCCAGGCATCAACATCATCATCATCATCATCATCATCATCATCATCATCATGATCATCATGATCATCATCATCATCATCATCATCATCATCATCATCATCATCATCATTATCATCATTGTTATTGTTGTCATCTTTGTTGTGACTGTTGCCAGGCATCAACAACAACATCATCATCATTATCATCATCATCATCACCATCATCATCATCATCATCATCATCATCATCATCATCATCATCATCATCATCATCATCATCATTGTTGTTGTTGTTGTCATCCTTGTTGTGACTGTTGACAGGCTGAGCCAGATGCTGGAGCCGGTGCTGGGAGATGTCCTGCAACAGAGCAACGCACGGAGTGACGTAGCTTTGGGTGAGTAACCATGGCAACGGCTTGTCTTGCTGAAGTGTGGAACTTTGAGGTCTCTTGGCAAGGTGCCAGACAGGCAGCATGGATGTAGTGAGAAAGCAAGACAGGCAGCAATAAGACAGCAATAAGGATACTGTAAGACAGCAAAACACACTTCAAAAAGGCAGCAAAACAAACACCAATAATACAGCAAAACAGACACTGATAAGCCTGCAAGACAGACATTGATAGGACAACAAGGCAAACACCAAAAAGACAAAGACAGACACCAATAATACACCAACCAGACACCAGTAATACAGCAAGGCAGACACCAGTAATACAGCAAGACGGACACTAATAATACAGCAAGACAGACACCAATAATACAACAAGGCAGACACCAATAATACAACAAGGCAGACACCAATAAGACACCAAGGCAAACACCAATAAGATGGCAAGATACATCATTAAGGTAGCAAGACAGACACTAATGCAGCAAGACAGACACCAATAATACAGCAAGACAGACACCAATAATACAGCAAGGCAGACACCAATAATACAGCAAGACAGACACCAGTAAGACAGCAAGGCAGACACCAATAAGACAGCAAGACAGACACCAGTAAGACAGCAAGACAGACACCAATAATACAGCAAGACAGACACCAATAATACGGCAAGACAGACACCAATAATACAGCAAAACAGACACCAATAATACAGCAAGACAGACACCAGTACGACAGCAAGGCAGACACCAATAAGACAGCAAGACAGACACCAATAATACAGCAAGACAGACACCAATAATACAGCAAAACAGACACCAATAATACAGAAAGGCAGACATCAATAAGGTAGCAAGACAGACACCAGTAATACAGCAAGACAGACACCAATAATACAGCAAGGCAGACACCAATAATACAGCAAGACAGACACCAATAATACAGCAAGGCAGACACCAATAATACAGCAAGACAGACACCAATAATACAGCAAGACAGACACCAGTAATACAGCAAGACAGACACCAATAATACAGCAAGGCAGACACCAATAATACAGCAAAACAGACACCAATAATACAGCAAGGCAGACACCGATAAGACGGCAAGACAGACACCAATAAGACGGCAAGACAAACACCAATAATACATCAAGACAGACACCAGTAAGGCAGCAAGACAGACACCAGTAAGGCAGCAAGACAGACACCAATAATACAGCAAGACAGACACCAGTAAGACAGCAAGGCAGACACCAATAAGGCAGCAAGGCAGACACCAATAATACAACAAGGCAGACACCAATAAGATGGCAAGACAGACACCAATAATACAGCAAGACGGACACTAATAATACAGCAAGACAGACACCAATAAGGCAGCAAGGCAGACACCAATAATACAACAAGGCAGACACCAATAATACAGCAAGGCAGACACCAATAATACAACAAGGCAGACACCAATAATACAGCAAGGCAGACACCAATAAGATGGCAAGACAGACACCAATAAGACGGCAAGACAGACACCAATAATACAGCAAGGCAGACACCAATAAGGCAGCAAGACAGACACCAATAATACAGCAAGACAGACACTAATAATACAGCAAGACAGACACCAATAAGGCAGCAAGGCAGACACCAATAATACAGCAAGGCAGACACCAATAATACAGCAAGGCAGACACCAATAATACAGCAAGACAGACACCAATAATACAACAAGGCAGACACTAATACAGCAAGACAGACACCAATAATACAGCAAGACAGACACCAATAATACAGCAAGGCAGACATCAATAAGGCAGCAAGACAGACACCAATAATACAGCAAGGCAGACATCAATAAGGCAGCAAGACAGACACCAATAAGGCAGCAAGACAGACACCAATAATACAACAAGGCAGACACCAATAATACAGCAAGACAGACACCAATAATACAGCAAGACAGACACCAATAATACATCAAGGCAGACACCAATAATACAGCAAGACAGACACCAATAATACAGCAAGGCAGACACCAATAATACAGCAAGACAGACACCAATAATACAGCAAGGCAGACACCAATAATACAGCAAGACAGACACCAATAATACAGCAAGACAGACACCAATAATACAGCAAGGCAGACACCAATAATACAGCAAGACAGACACCAATAATACATCAAGGCAGACACCAATAATACAGCAAGACAGACACCAATAATACAGCAAGGCAGACACCAATAATACAGCAAGACAGACACCAATAATACATCAAGGCAGACACCAATAATACAGCAAGACAGACCAATAATACATCAAGGCAGACACCAATAATACAGCAAGACAGACACCAATAATACAGCAAGACAGACACCAATAATACAGCAAGACAGACCAATAATACATCAAGGCAGACACCAATAATACAGCAAGACAGACACCAATAATACAACAAGGCAGACACCAATAATACAGCAAGACAGACCAATAATACATCAAGGCAGACACCAATAATACAGCAAGACAGACACCAATAATACAGCAAGACAGACACCAATAATACAGCAAGACAGACACTAATAATACAGCAAGACAGACACCAATAATACAGCAAGACAGACACTAATAATACAGCAAGACAGACACCAATAAGGCAGCAAGACAGACACCAATAATACAGCAAGGCAGACACCAATAATACAACAAGGCAGACACCAATAATACAGCAAGACAGACACCAATAATACAGCAAGACAGACACTAATAATACAGCAAGACAGACACCAATAATACAGCAAGACAGACACCAATAATACATCAAGGCAGACACCAATAATACAGCAAGACAGACACCAATAATACAGCAGACACCAATAATACAGCAAGACAGACACCAATAATACAGCAAGACAGACACCAATAATACAGCAAGACAGACACCAATAATACATCAAGGCAGACACCAATAATACAGCACGGCAGACACCAATAATACAGCAAGACAGACACCAATAATACATCAAGGCAGACACCAATAATACAGCAAGGCAGACACCAATAATACAGCAAGACAGACACCAATAATACATCAAGGCAGACACCAATAATACAGCAAGGCAGACACCAATAATACATCAAGGCAGACACCAATAATACAACAAGGCAGACACCAATAAGATGCCAAGGCAAACACCAATAAGATGGCAAGATACATCATTAAGGTAGCAAGACAGACACCAATAGTACAGCAAGGCAGACACCAATAGTACAGCAAGGCAGACACCAATAAGATGCCAAGGCAAACACCAATAAGATGGCAAGATACATCATTAAGGTAGCAAGACAGACACCAATAGTACAGCAAGGCAGACACCAATAGTACAGCAAGGCAGACACCAATAAGATGCCAAGGCAAACACCAATAAGATGGCAAGATACATCATTAAGGTAGCAAGACAGACACCAATAGTACAGCAAGGCAGACACCAATAATACATCAAGGCAGACACCAATAAGATGGCAAGATACATCATTAAGGTAGCAAGACAGACACCAATAGTACAGCAAGGCAGACACCAATAGTACAGCAAGGCAGACACCAATAAGATGCCTAGGCAAACACCAATAAGATGGCAAGATACATCATTAACCCATTTCTGCCTAAGGTTATCTGTAAAAAAAGCTCCCTGGTTCCTGAGCATTTTTGAAAATAACCACACAAATCCAGTGACCAGTTTCAAAATTTATTTTCTCTGCTTGTGTACAAGATATTTTGATGATTCAAACACTGTAAGAAAGCTTATATTTTTGGCTTTCTAGTCATTTCAAGCATTAGCCTCTCTTACAAATACTTTTGTTTTGCCATTTTAAGAAAAATGAAAAAATAGAGGAAAATGACAATTCTCTGCACTTTTACAACCTGTTGTAAATGAAATGATGAATTAAAATGCAACAGTATTAACTGTAAAAGAATGTGAACCATTTATCAATCATGTGAGTGAATTACAGCAACATGCATGATTTACAAAGTATTTCACACAAAATCAAATGAAACTTGCTGTGATATCAGCATTTTACCATTCTCCGTCTTTACTTGCACATTTGCATTTTTCTCATTTTTTGGTCAATGTATGTATATCAATTAGCCACTTATTTGTTACTAAGATATTGTGCTTTGTTATTATGTCATCTTTCACAAAATAAGAACAATGCTTTACACAGTATCATAGTTAAAAAGAGAAATAAAATCTTGTTACATGACACAAATTTCTTTCTAGCATAGCATATGATTGTTATCTTCATTGAACTTTCACAGATGACAAAATAATTAACATGGGCAAAACTACTAACCATTTTTGCATCAACTCTGAACATTTATGAGATTTCTAAACATTATTCTTCATTTTCTGGACTGGAGGATATAACATCCTGATGTCAGTGAAATTGTTGTCTTTAGAACTTGTGCAAACACATCTCATTCATATACATACCTTGGCATTTTCATGCAGAAATCAAGCAAAGTAATCCACATTCTGGTGTAGGATTCCACACAGATCTTGAATCACGAATCATGAAATATCCAGTCCAAGCAAAATTACACCAAAAGAGTCTAATATGGCATGCCCCTGTTCGCCCCTGTTCGCTTGAAAGTTTCTTCAGAGCGTTGGGTGAAACCTGTGTACTTCCACTCACTTGCTGCTCTGGGTTTACTGACATCTTCATCCGATTCTTTTTCCGAAAACTCGCCTCCCTCCACCTTGTTCGATGTCTAATCTGTCACGTTCGTCACCAACTTGGGAAGATTCTGGGTCTAAATCCACTCCAATGTCACTTCCTTCACTCATATCAGATCCTTCGTCAGCCATTTTGACAAAACGTTCCAAAAATCGAAATGTCACAAGATTAAAACATCAATAACTTTGGTTCTAGATCACCGATCGCGACGAAATTTTTGCATCGCGCGCACTGGCATTTGCAGCTATCCCACAATTCCTTGCGGTGTTGATAGGCCGACAAGATTGACTTGCCTCAATCCGTTTTACAGAGCTACTATAGGATGCGACGTGTACGTCGCATCCGTCGGTAAAGGTAGATGTAACGCGTACGTCGCATCCGGCGGAAATGGGTTAAGGTAGCAAGACAGACACTAATACAGCAAGACAGACACCAGTAATACAGCAAGACAGACACTAATAATACAGCAAGACAGACACCAATAATACAGCAAAACAGACACCAATAATACAGCAAGGCAGACACCAATAAGATGGCAAGACAGACACCAATAAGACAGCAAGACAAACACCAATAATACATCAAGACAGACACCAGTAAGGCAGCAAGACAGACACCAGTAAGGCAGCAAGACAGACACCAATAAGACGGCAAGACAGACACCAGTAAGGCAGCAAGACAGACACCAGTAAGGCAGCAAGACAGATACCAGAAAGGCAGCAAGGCAGACACCAATAAGACAGCAAGGCAGACATCAATAAGACGGCAAGACAGACACCAATAATACAGCAAGACCGACACAAATAAGATGGCAAGACAGACACAAATAAGGCAGCAAGAGACACAGATAAGACAGCAAGACAAACACCAATAAGACAGCAAGGCAGACATTAATAAGACAGCAAGGCAGACACGAACAAGACAGCAAGACAGACACAAATAAGATAGCAAGACAAACACCAATAATACAACAAAACAGACAACAATGAGAAAACATGAGGGGTAGCAAGACAGACAGCAATAAGATGTCAATGAAACAGCAAGACAGCAACAAGACAGCAAGACTGATGGCAGTAAGATACCAAGGCAAACAGCAATAGGTAGCAATAATATGGCAGAACAGACAGATAGGTAGCAATAAAATGACAATGAATCAGCGAGCCAGCAACAAAACAGCAAGATTGAACACACTAAGAAAGCAAGACACACACAAAAATCATCAAGAAAGGCAGCAATTAACATCAAGAAAGCAAGACAGGTAGCAACACGACAGCAAAACTAACAGCAGTAAGGCAGCAAGGTAGGCATCAATGAGAAAGTAGCAGTGCAATAAAAAGACAAACGGCAAGACAGACGGCAATGAGACAACAATAAAACAGTAAGACAACAATAAGCAGTAAAACAGCAATAAGATGGCAATTTAGGCATCAATAAGACAGCATGCAAGGTAGGCAGGCACCAATGGGACAGCAAGACCGACAGCAATGAGATAGCAATACAACAGTAAGACAGCAATTAGCAATGAAACAGCAATAAGATGGCAAGGCAGGCAGCAATTAGACGGCAATAAAACAGCAGTTAGACAGAAATTAGACTGCAAGACAGGCTACAATGAGAGAGCAAAACATAACCATTATAAGACAGCAAGTCATTCAGCAAGACAGGCAGAGAGAAAACAGCAAGAAGATGGTAGTGAGACAGCAGTAAGGCAGCAATAAGATGGCAATGAGACAGCAAGACAGGCGGTATAACAGCAATTAGACTGCAATTAGCAAGACAGACAGCAATAAGACAGTAAGATACACAGCATAACAGCAATAAGACTGCAATAAGACAGCTGTTAGCAACAATACAGCTAAACAGAGTCCAATAAGACAGCAAGACAGATGGCAACACAAACAGTTATTTGATAGCAATACAGACAGCAATAAGACAACAAGACAGCTAGCAACAATACAGCTAATAAGACAGCAATACAGATGGCAACACAAACTGTTATTTGATAGCAATACAGACAGCAATAAGACAACAAGACAGCCAGCAAGACATACAGCAAGACAGGCAGCAACAAGACTGCAATAACAAGGCAACAGGATAGCAATACAGACAGCAATAAAACAGCAATAAGACAGCAATAAAACAGCAATAAAACAGCAATAAGACAACAAGACAGCCAGGAAGACATACAGCAAGACAGGCAGCAACAAGCCTGCAATAAAAAGGCAACAAGACAGCAATAAGAGAGCAATAAGACAGCAAGACAGATTGCAACATTTTATTGTCAGGCTTGTCTAGCTTGCCTGTACTTGCCACCCTTGTATCGCTCTTCCTGGACTGTATAAACTTAGTTTGTGACTATATTGCTGATTTCTTATTGTGCGGTTTTCATTGCCCTGTGCCCCCATTACTGCTTTTTATGCATATTAGGGCTGTATTGCTATCCTGTTGCCTTGTTATTGCAGTCTTGTTGCTGCCTGTCTTGCTGTATGTCTTGCTGGCTGTCTTGTTGTCTTATTGCTGTCTGTATTGCTATCAAATAACTGTTTGTGTTGCCATCTGTCTTGCTGTCTTATTGGACTCTGTTTAGCTGTATTGTTGCTAACAGCTGTCTTATTGCAGTCTTATTGCTGTTATGCTGTGTATCTTACTGTCTTATTGCTGTCTGTCTTGCTAATTGCAGTCTAATTGCTGTTATACCGTCTGTCTTGCTGTCTCATTGCCATCTTATTGCTGCCTTACTGCTGTCTCACTACCATCTTCTTGCTGTTTTCTCTCTGCCTGTCTTGATGAATGACTTGCTGTCTTATAATGGTTATGTTTTGCTGTCTCATTGTAGCCTGCCATGCAGTCTAATTTCTGTCTAACTGCTGTTTTATTGCCGTCTAATTGCTGCCTGCCTTGCCATCTTATTGCTGTTTCATTGCTAATTGCTGTCTTACTGTTTTATTGCTATCTCATTGCTGTCGGTCTTGCTGTCTCATTGGTGCCTGCCTACTATGCATGCTGTCTTATTGATGCCTAAATTGCCATCTTATTGCTGTTTTACTGCTTAATGTTGTCTCATTGCCGTCTGTCTTGCCATTTGTCTTTTTATTGCACTGCTACTTTCTCATTGATGCCTACCTTGCTGCCTTACTGCTGTTAGTTTTGCTGTTGTGTTGCTACCTGTCTTGCTTTCTTGATGTTAATTGCTGCCTTTCTTGATGATTTTTGTGTGTGTCTTGCTTTCTTAGTGTGTTCAATCTTGCTGTTTTGTTGCTGCCTTGCTGACTCATTGCCATTTTATTGCTACCTATCTGTCTGTTCTGCCATCTTATTGCTACCCATTGCTGTTTGCCTTGGCATCTTACTGCCATCAGTCTTGCTGTCTCGTTGCTGTCTTGCTGTTTCATTGACATCTTATTGCTGTCTGTCTTGCTACCCCTCATGTTTTCTCATTGTTGTCTGTTTTGTTGTATTATTGGTGTTTGTCTTGCAGTCTTATTGGTGTCTGCCTTGCTGCCTTACTGGTGTCTGTCCTGCTACCTTAATGCTGTATCTTGCCGTCTTATTGATGTCTGCCTTGCTGTCTTATTTGTGTCTGTCTTGCTGCCTTATTTGTGTCTGTCGTGCCATCTTATTTGTGTCTGTCTTGCTGTATTATTGGTGTCTGTCTTGCCGTCTTATTGATGTCTGCCTTGCTGTCTTATTAATGTCTGCCTTGCTGTCTTATTTGTGTCTGTCTTGCTGCCTTATTTGTGTCTGTCGTGCCATCTTATTTGTGTCTGTCTTGCTGTATTATTGTTGTCTGTTTTGCCGTCTTATTGATGTCTGCCTTGCTGTCTTATTAATGTCTGCCTTGCTGTCTTATTTGTGTCTGTCTTGCTGTCTTATTTGTGTCTGTCTTGCCATCTTATTTGTGTCTGTCTTGCTGTATTATTGGCGTCTGCCTTGCTGTCTTATTGGTGTTTGTCTTGCTGTCTTATTGGTGTTTGTCTTGCTGTCTTATTTGTGTCTGTCTTGCTGCCTTATTGGTGTCTGTCTTGCTGCCTTATTGGTGTCTGTCTTGCTGTATTATTGGTATCTGTCTTGCTGTATTATTGGTGTCTGTCTTGCCGTCTTATTGGTGTCTGTCTTGCCGTCTTATTGATGTCTGTCTTGCCGTCTTATTGGTGTCTGTCTCGCTGCCTTATTGGTGTCTGTCTTGCTGTATTATTGGTGTCTGTCTTGTTGCCTTACTGGTGTCTGTCTTGCTGTATTATTGGTGTCTGCTTTGCAGTTTCATTGGTGTCTGTCTTGTCGTATTATTGGTGTCTGTCTTGCTGTATTATTGGTGTCTGTCTTGCTGTATTTTTGGTGTCTGTCTTGCCGTCTTATGGTGTCTGTCTTGCCGTCTTATTGGTGTCTGTCTTGCCGTCTTATTGGTGTCTGCCTTGCCGTTTTATTGGTGCCTGTCTTGCTGCCTTACTGGTGTCTGTCTTGCTGTATTATTGGTGTCTGTCTTGCTGTATTGTTGGTGTCTGCCTTGCTGTATTATTGGTGTCTGTCTTGCTGCCTTACTGGTGTCTGTCTTGCTGTATTATTGGTGTCTGCCTTGCTGTATTATTGGTGTCTGTCTTGCTGCCTTACTGGTGTCTGTCTTGCTGTATTATTGGTGTCTGCCGTACTGTCTTATTAATGTCTGCCTTGCTGTCTTATTTGTGTCTGTCTTGCTGCCTTACTGGTGTCTGTCTTGCTGTATTGTTGGTGTCTGCCTTGCTGTATTATTGGTGTCTGCCTTACTGTCTTATTGGTGTCTGTCTTGCTGTCTTATTTGTGTCTGCCTTACTGTCTTATTAATGTCTGCCTTGCTGTCTTATTGGTGTCTGTCTTGCTGTATTATTGGTGTCTGTCTTGCTGTATTATTGGTGTCTGCCTTACTGTCTTATTGGTGTTTGTCTTGCTGTCTTATTGGTGTTTGTCTTGCTGTCTTATTTGTGTCTGTCTTGCTGTATTATTGGTGTCTGTCTTGCTGCCTTATTGGTATCTGTCTTGCTGTATTATTGGTGTCTGCCTTACTGTCTTATTGGTGTTTGTCTTGCTGTCTTATTGGTGTATGTCTTGCTGCCTTACTGGTGTCTGTCCTGCTGCCATACTGGTGTCTGTCTTGCCGTCTTATTGGTGTCTGTCTTGCTGTCTTTTTGGTGTTTGCCTTGCTGTATTATTGGTGTCTGTTTTGCTGCCTTAATGGTGTCTGTCTTGCTGTATTATCAGTGTTTGTTTTGCTGCCGTTTTGAAGTGTGTTTTGCGGTTTTCTTGTGTCTGCCTTGCTGTCATATTGCTGTCTGTCCTACTGCCTTACTGAGGCCTGTTTTGCTGTCATACAGTATCCTTATTGCTGCCTTATTGCTCTCTGTCCTGCTGCCTTATTGAGGTCTGTACTGCTGTCTTACAGTATCCTTATTGCTGCCTTATTGCTCTCTGTCCTGCTGCCTTATTGAGGTCTGTACTGCTGCCTTACAGTATCCTTATTGCTGCCTTATTGCTCTCTGTCCTGCTGCCTTATTGAGGTCTGTACTGCTGTCTTACAGTATCCTTATTGCTGCCTTATTGCTGCGCTATTGTATCCTTGTTGTTGTCTTATTCCTGCCTTATTGTTACCTGTCTTGCTTTCTCACTACATCCATGCTGCCTGTCTGGCACCTTGCCAAGAGACCTCAAAGTTCCACACTTCAGCAAGACAAGCCGTTGCCATGGTTACTCACCCAAAGCCACGTCACTCCGTGCGTTGCTCTGTTGCAGGACATCTCCCAGCACCGGCTCCAGCATCTGGCTCAGCCTGTCAACAGTCACAACAAGGATGACAACAACAACAACAATGATGATGATGATGATTATGATGATGATGATGATGATGATGATGATGATGATGCCTGGCAACAGTCACAACAAAGATGACAACAACAACAACAACAACAACAACGATGATGATGACAATGCCTGGCAACTGCAATGTGCCTATTACTGCATTGATGATGATGTTGATGGCAACAGCAATGACAATGATGATGATAATACTTGGCAACTGCAATGATGACAGTATTGGTGGCAGTAGCAATAAGATTATGAAGATAATGCCTGGCAACTGCAATGATGACAGTATTGGTGGCAGTAGCAATAAGATTATGAAGATAATGCCTGGCAACTGCAATGATGACAGTATTGGTGGCAGTAGCAATAAGATTATAAAGATAATGCCTGGCAACTGCAATGATGACAGTATTGGTGGCAGTAGCAATAAGATTATGAAGATAATGCCTGGCAACTGCAATGATGACAGTATTGGTGGCAGTAGCAATAAGATTATGAAGATAATGCCTGGCAACTGCAATGATGACAGTATTGGTGGCAGTAGCAATAAGATTATGAAGATAATGCCTGGCAACTGCAATGATGACAGTATTGGTGGCAGTAGCAATAAGATTATGAAGATAATGCCTGGCAACTGCAATGATGACAGTATTGGTGGCAGTAGCAATAAGATTATGAAGATAATGCCTGGCAACTGCAATGATGACAGTATTGGTGGCAGTAGCAATAAGATTATGAAGATAATGCCTGGCAACTGCAATGATGACAGTATTGGTGGCAGTAGCAATAAGATTATGAATATAATGCCTGGCAACTGCAATGATGATGTTGATGACAACAATAACAACAACAACAATAATAATATCAATTATGGTAATGTTGCCTGAATGGAAGACAGGATGGAAGAAGACATGATACAAGACAGGATGGAAGACAAAAGAGAATGGAAAATACAAGGGAAGAAAAAAACTGAAGACAGGAGGGAAGACACAATAGAGGACAAAATGAAAAACAGGATGGAAGACAGGATGGAAGACAGGATGGATGACAGGATGGAAGACAGGATGGAAGACAGGATGGAAGACAGGATGGAAGACAAATAAGACAGGAAAGACAGTTATGGAAGATGGAAGAAAGATTGAGAGCCAAATTGGAAGACAAAAAAAGGTAACAGAATGGATGATAGGATGGGGGACAAAAGGGAAAATAAATTGGAAGACAAAATAGACAGGAAAGAAAGTATGGAAGACAGAATAGAAGACAGATTGGAAGACAGACCCAGACACCGAGGAAGACAGCAAGGCCAGACCACGGAGCAGCTGGAGCTGGAGCCAGGGCAAGGGGAGGTCACTCTGGTTGAACTGTGCAGGAAAGCGCCGCGCCACCACCTGAGCCAGGATGTCCACCAGGGGCTGCGCCAGCCCGACCCATCGCCCAGGGTCAGCCTGCAGGAGTGAGCACAAGTGCGGAGGAATACAAGCAGTGACTGTTGCAGAACGGCATTCAGACCTGCGCACTTGCCCTCTCACACTGCAGTCCTGATGGCCAAGGGGAGGCTAAAAATAGGCTGGTGTGCAGCACACGTTGACACTGCGCTGGCTGACAGCCGAGGGGAGGCTAAAAATAGGCTGGTGTGCAGCACACGTTGGCACTGCGCTGGCTGTCAGCCGAGGGGAGGCTAAAAATAGGCTGGTGTGCAGCACACGTTGGCACTGCGCTGGCTGTCAGCCGAGGGGAGGCTAAAAATA
>JAWQFJ010008425.1:5000-28075 GCA_034096865.1 Theodoxus fluviatilis | reverse complement strand
CCGTACACCCGCTACACACACTCCCACCCGTCACACACGTACACCCGCTACACGCCCCACGCACACTAAGACAGGAGTGTGGCCAAAGACGACCACTGCTGGAGACTAAAACTGACAGAAAAGGAGAGGCGAGGACGGCGCATGGATGGAAATGCTAGCGAGTGTTCACGCGCCGCTACCACAGCTGGCCTCCCTGCCTTCAGTATTCCCTCCTCCCTCCTCCTCCTCCTCCATTCCTCGCCTCCTCCTCCCTCCCTTCCTACGCTCCTCCCTCATTCTCCTCCCATCCCCTCCTCCTCCTCTCTCTCCTCCTCCACTCTCTCCTCCTCCACTCTCCTGCAGTCCCTCCTGTCCTACCGCCTCCTCCTCCTCCTCCTTCCTCCTGGGCCTCCTCCTCCTCCTCCTCCTCCTCACTCCTCCTCTCCTCCTCCTTCCTCCTTCCTCCTCCTCCTCCTCTCTTCTTATCCTACCCTCTTTCTTCCTCCCTCGTCGTCGTCGTCGCGCGTCGTCTCACTCCTCCTCCTCCTCCTCCTCCTTTCCTCCTCCTCCTCCTCCTCCTCGTACGTCCCTCCTCCTACGCCTCCTCTATACGCCTCCTCCTCCTTCTACTTTCCTACCCCGACTTTCCTTTGTGCCTCTTCCTCACTCTTATGCCTTTATCCTCTTCCCTCCTGCCTTCCTCCTCTTCCCTCCATCCTATCTTCTTCTTCTGCCTTTCTCCGTGTTTCTTCTCTCTCCTTCCTCCTCCTCATTCCTTCCTCCTCCTCCTTCTTGCCTCCTCCTCCTCCTCCTTCCTTTATTCTCCTCCTCCGTCTCCCGCCTCCTCCCTCCTTCCTCTTTCTCTTTCTTCCTCTTTACCCTCCTTCCTCCTCGTTCCCATCTCCTTCCTTCTCCTTCATCCTGCATCTCTGTGTTTCCTCCCTTTTCCTCTCTTTATCAAACTCTTACTCCTCCCCTCACTCCTCCTCGCTGCCTCACTCCTCCGCACTCCCCCTCCTCCTCGCTCCTCCTCCTCCTCACTCCTCTCCTTCCCTCCTCCTCCCTCACTCCTCCTCCTATCCTCTCTCCGCCTCCTCCTCCTCCCTTCCTCCGTCCTCCTCCTCCTCCTCCTCCTCCTCCTCCGCCTCCCCATCCTCCTCGTCCTCCTTCCATACGACTCCTCGCGTCCCTCCTTCCTACCTTCCTGTCTCCTGCTCCTCCTCCTTCTTCCTCCTCCTCCTTCCTCCTCCTCTTCCTTCCTCCGCCTTCTTCCTCCTCCGTGCTCCTAGCTTCTTGGGCTCCTCCTGCCACTTGTACTCCTCCTCCTCCTCCTCCTCCTCCTCCTCCTCCTCCTCCTCCTCCTCCTCCTCCTCCTCCTCCTCCTCCTCCTCCTCCTCCTCCTCCTCCTCCTCCTCCTCCTCCTCCTCCTCCTCCTCCTCATCCTCCGCTGTCGGAGACAAAACGGAGGAGATTTACCGATGACAACTGTTCCCACTCTGGACTATTTGCGTTGGGCAGCACTGCCTGTAGGGCATGGTTATGATGTAATCGTTCGACTACAGACCGAGGCAGAATCGACCGCATTGATTGGAGCTGTAGAGACCTCTATAAATCAATTACCGTGAATGCCATAACGTCAGATAACAGCCAGGTGACACGCCAGGTAAATTTACCAAAGGGACTGACTCGGTGTCGCCTTTAAACAAGCTCTCATAATGGGAAAGCAGTCCTATTGGGCGATATAAATGATCGTGGTGCAGCTCCAGCACCAATTCTGAGAGACAGCGTCAATTTCGGAGAGTTTCGAATTTGTGGGTGTTTCAGTGTTCTAATTGTATTATCATTTCTTCCGTTGTAAATTTTCCTTATCCAGCTGACGATGGAGGTATAGATGTGGCGCATATTGTATGCGAGTCTGACATTGTTGCTGCCGAAAAATATTTAACCCGTAAAGTGGTATAGTAAATGAACGATCCAAAGAGATTGTGCGGTATCCAATTACAATGAAGAAATACCCTTATGGCGCCAATGCATCACTTCATTTATCAGAGTATCCACGTAAAACACGAATGAGAAGACGTTTCACGACCGGCGCCGAAAAGTTGTTCCTCCATTCAAACTGAATCAGGCATAACTGTGTTGGCCTAGTCATCTCCTGCACAGTATTGGAAATAAAAGCACTTTTCAGCGGCAACCAAAAAATAGTCGTGATGCAAACATAGTCGTACAATCAGAAAATGAAACATAAAACCGTCAAGATGACAAAATTGACCCAGACGGATGTTTTCTCCCAAAGTTGGTATTGGTTGACTTCGTACGAAAGAAGTGCTCATGGGAGGATTTTTCGCGTTGAGAGGTTTTTGTCCCTTGACACCGGTAGGCACAAAATGATAGCAAACACACCCGAAAAGCGTTTCCGGCCTCATTTTTAGTAATGGCTGTAATGATACACGAGTCGGTGTCAACATGACAAGGGGGACGCAGGTAGTCTGGCTTTGGAAACGGATTTATAACAAAGGCTGATTGGTTGGACGCTTCGTATGATTACAGCAATTACTTGTTCAAAGATCAGCATTCAGGGGGGTAATGCCCTGAACAAAACATTTGATTTCTCCCTCTTGTTGTTGACCTTCTGAAGGTTCACATTTTCAACGTGATTCCTCATTACAGAAAGCATCTGACGACACGATGTTATCAGATCTGCACTTTTGTGGGAAAGTCGTAGTCGGTTGACCTTTGGGATCGAAGCTGTCAGTCTTGTGCCCTCCTTCGATGACGGACCCGAGTGTGGCTGGCCAACCCAGTCTGGGAGACGCATCCCCGGGGACAGTGAGGCATTGGAGGCACGCCGTGGTGATCTGCATCCTTGGAGCTTCTTGGAGGTTCCTACAGGAATGATGGCTGGCCAGCCAGTTCTGACTTCAGCGCAGGGCTCAAGGTCTTTTGCGGAGACGGAACAGTGCCTCAGGCTGTCATTGACGCAGCCTATATACCTTTTTCGGGGCGACCTGTCTTTCTGTGACCCTGAGCGAGAGTTCTATATTTGATCTGGCGTGGCATCCGTGAGGATTCCATGCGGATGACAAGGCCCGCCCCGCAGAGCTCTGGCTTCAGGATCAAGGCCTTGGTGCTGGTTGAGCCCGCTTTGTCCCAGTCTTCCAGATAGGTCAGCCTATCACGCCATCTGACACCTATGATAGGGCGTAGGGCCCTCACGTGGAGGAGTACACTGCCAGTAAGTGGCAAGCTTGGGAAATGTGCTGGGCGCTCGCTACAACGTTAGCCTGCACCACAGAAACACCCACTGGTGCCAATGTTCCCGCCTTTTTTGCTGGTGTTTCTTCCGATTTCTTTTTAAAGATTCTCGGGTTGGCTTAATAAAGCTGACGGTATCACACTGAAGAAGTCTGGTTGTACTAGCTCATGTGTGTTGAGGCAAGGAAAGATTCACCACTGCATGCTACACGATTCGTATAAAGGCAAATCACTTTGCATATTGGGACTTGGCTTTCTGCTAATCTATCCAGATCTACTGATTTTGTGGTGAGTAGCCTAATATACTACGCAACGGCTGATAGGCCCCAAAACTCGATTTATCGTTAGCTTTATCTTCCAACCTTTGTCAGTGAGTTTATTCTATATTATTAAATGTGCACGCGTTTTTGGCTGTCTTCTGCTTGTTGGCAGATACTGCTTCATACGAGCATGCAAGTCTTCGTGCAACTCGTCTGCAATTTCCAATATTTCATGGCGATGAAATATACATTTATTGTAGATTTCTTCAACATCAAACGAATCAAGCGGATTCTTTGCGGCCGATATTCTGTCCTGTCTCCTCCATTGCAGTTGCCGATCAAACACGCACGTGAACGCTGTCATCTTTCGTGTTGGCATAATTGTATGTTCTCGCTCCAGCCTTAGCTCGCAATTTTCCCAGGAAACTCGTGAGACCCTGGCGTATGTCGACATACATTTCCTCGATTCCAATAATATAGAAATTAATCTGAACAGTGTTTTCATAACAAAAATGCTATTTAAATGCACCGTTTTTATGGCATCATATAAAACTAGCTTATACACAATGTCAACGGATGCTTCGGCGTGTAGGTGCGTCGATCTGCATTTTCATGCATAAATACAGGAGCTTACACGACCGATTGATGCATTCAACATACAGCTTTGATAAATTAATGCTCTTCACTGCTTAGAGTTATTTGGATGGGTTCTAGTATCCCCTTTTCTGTGCCAAGCGAAGACAGCAATGGCGGCTGAAGTAGCTGTTACTACGGCTGTACTCGTGGGTCCTTGCTGAAGTAATTGTGTTGTTTTACTACATGGTGATTCTTGAAGGAACACCACTCTCGACTCATGCATCCTTAAGTAGTGATTTTACTTCAAAAGTTGACAAAGTAAGGCGCTGCGTCCCTCTCGTGCATACGCGCCCTTTTACTGTGAAGTGATTCCAACACAGGAAGAAAAGCTCGAATTCTCTGAGGCGTTGGAGGCTGCTGCTGCCGCCAGTCCGTCTGCCTAAGATTCCATTACAAGATGGAAATGCATCGCCACATTATGCAGTCTTTCAGAGGATTCTTTCATCCTCCTTTCACCTTCATTCGTCTGCCCCTCTATATGGGCTCATTCAAGGGAATAAAGGTTCTCCTATTTATACTAGGGCGTCCTAAAAATGGCGAGATTTTTGGCAAGTCCAGAGATTGCGGTCATTAGTTGCAAAATAATGTTTACTATCGATTTGATGAGCAATAGGACAGTGCTGTATTTTCTCCCGCGCTGACGAAGTTTCCGCAAACAGCCAGTCAGATGGGTCCTTGCTTGTGACGTAACAGTAGATTCATCTTCATCCAAACCTACTGGTGTCGGCGGGCCTCCGTCAAGTCGAAACTTCTGTGGCTTCTGCAAGTTCATCTGTCACTTGCAGGATGTCTAGACGCCCAGATCTGACTTTCTTGTACAGTTCTGCATCATCGCAACTTTATGATGAGAGCAATCTATTGCGAAACACACATTGCTGCCACAAGTTACGCCGCTGACTCGATCAAAAACGAACAAAGCAGTTTTGAATCATCAGACAGAAAACAGGGTTGATAGTTGCTCTAGGATGCAATTTTTCACCACAGAATATTTTTTACTTGTTAGTGGGGATCTGGTTGGTTGAGGTGTCCGTGAGCTGAAAGGAAAACCGCTCAATGACCATTAGCACATTCGTGCGGGAACAGTTGCAATGACGTCTATCAACGCACCAAATCATCACAAGCACCTGTAGTCTTGTGTTGGAATTGGTATCTGCCAGGAGGGTATCGATGATTCATTTTCTGGTCGGTGCACCCACCCGTTTTATAATCTTCTCCCAATTCTGAGTCGGCTGTTTTAATGGAGGCAAATAAACCTTTCCGTCCTAATTTTAAAATGAAATAAAGAATGGCACGTGCGAGGTCTCCCTTTTCAGCTACAGATTTGACATGCAAGACAGCAGGCCTGAGCCCCCATGGCCCAGTGATTGGGGCGACTGACATGCAAGACAGCAGGCCTGAGCCCCCATGGCCCAGTGATTGGGGCGACTGACATGCAAGACAGCAGGCCTGAGCCCCCATGGCCCAGTGATTGGGGCGACTGACATGCAAGACAGCAGGCCTGAGCCCCCATGGCCCAGTGATTGGGGCGACTGACATGCAAGACAGCAGGCCTGAGCCCCCATGGCCCAGTGATTGGGGCGACTGACATGCAAGACAGCAGGCCTGAGCCCCCATGGCCCAGTGATTGGGGCGACTGACATGCAAGACAGCAGGCCTGAGCCCCCATGGCCCAGTGATTGGGGCGACTGACATGCAAGACAGCAGGCCTGAGCCCCCATGGCCAAGTGATTGGGGCGACTGACATGCACTCGCTTGTGGCTAGTGGGTGTGGGGTTCCCAGCTGCGCGGACCCTAGACTCGCATCCTTGAGAAAGTTGCTCAAATCACGTTGCTACTTTTCTCCTAGGAGTAAAACGGGTACCCCTGAAGACTGGAGAATTGTAAGAAGCAATTTTGATGCATTCCTCGGCAGCCTTGTTGCTTGCTCCTCAGGGAGTGGAAATGGTGCTGGAGGGATGATACCAGCGACCTGATACACTAATATAGAACCACATTTAAAAACTCATGTTTAGGCGTCAGGACATCCTACAACTGAGAGATGAAGTAGCAGAAGCCACAGAAGTTTCGAATCGAGCGACACGAGGTCGCCTTTAGGACATTTCTCTGGGGACAGTGAACTCCCCTTTTCAGGAACGTTATTTTCTCTCTCAGGCTTTGTGCTGTATCTGTGGTCAACCTGGCGGTTCCCTGTGGTCAACCTGGCGGTTCCCTGTGGTCAACCTGGCGGTTCCCTGTGGTCAACCTGGCGGTTCCCTGTGGTCAACCTGGCGGTTCCCTGTGGTCAACCTGGCGGTTCCCTGTGGTCAACCTGGCGGTTCCCTGTGGTCAACCTGGCGGTTCCCTGTGGTCAACCTGGCGGTTCCCTGTGGTCAACCTGGCGGTTCCCTGTGGTCAACGGGTAAGAATGGATAACTGCGTCTCTCATGCGATTTGTGAGAAGCTTACTTCTCGGAAGTTGTCTTGAATTCCTCGTTCTCGAGCAACACATTGGTTTGGGTGATCAATGGCTTGACATAGCCTAAAAGACTGATAGGCCATAAAGTCCTATCCATTCATCAGTCCGTTCATCCGTCCAACCGTCCGTCCGTCCGTTCATCTATCCATCCATACTCCCTTTCTCTCTCAATTTAATATATCACCCCATCGAGTCTTTTCTCAAACCACTCACCTTCACCTTCCATCTTTTCATCCAACCATGTATCCGTCCATCCATTCATCCAACCATGTATCCGTCCATCCATTCATTCAACCATGTATCCGTCCATCCATTCATCCAACCATGTACCCGTCCATCCATGCAGCCAACCATGTATCCGTCCATCCATTCATCCAACCATGTATCCGTCCATTCATTCATCCAACCATGTAACCGTCCATCCATTCATCCAACCATGTATCCGTCCATCCATTCATCCACGCAGTACGTGAAGTAAGATTCCCCTGGGAACATGTCATGGCAAGACGTGGGCGAGTGTTTCTGTCCTCAGCACGTCACGATGCTTCGTTCTGTTGCTCCCTGGTCTCAAAGACCGTCAACAGACGAGTTGAGAAGCAGTGTAGTAGTTTCACACGCAACGGTGTTTGAACGACTGTGCCAAGCAGGTGAATGTGTCCTTCTCAATAATGGGCGTGTGTGCGTTGGCTTGCTAGCCATTCAACAAGTCTCCAGACGACATCATACACACAGATAGTGTCGATCGTTCTTTATGTAACGCTGTAAATGCTGTTAGCGGTGATGCTATTGAAGGGCTCTTGAACGGACTTTTTTGGGGGCCGCTATTGCGGAGGGCCGCTATTGAGGGGGGCCGCTATTGCGGGATTTTTTTTTGTCGAAAGTTCTTAAGGCCATTTTGATTCTTTTGTCCTAAAACGCCTAAAAAGCCATTAAATTTTTGGTACTTTTTATTAAAATTTTACAAACATTTTGTCTTCTCTCTCTCGGCGGCCCTATCGGCCAAGATCAGAGGAAACAACGTCACTTCCTCCATCAAAGAACAAAGCGTGCCTCCGCGGCTAAAATCGAAGGAAACAACGTCACTCCTTCCATCAAAGCACAAAGCGCGCTTCCGCGGCTAAGACCAAAGGAAACAACGTAACTCCCTTGTCTCGGATATTCCGTAGCCGTAGTTTTTATCAATAACGGGTGAAGCTTTATATTCTAACTCCATCCCACGTTTGACTCTCAACGGGTGGTCCCTACGCCCTAACTCCAGGGCCCGACGCTGATGTTGGACACAAACGTGACAAAAAGTAACGCGTCCGGGTTTAGGTGAAACTCCCCGGACAGGCAAGTCAGTCAGGCGGGATGGCGGGTGCGGCCTAGGCTGAGCGCTATCGGTAAAACCCGATCAATAAATTTTGGGGAAAATGTTTGAAAAAACCCCGAAATAATTTCTTTTTTAAGTAACACAAATTTTATGTTTTTTTAGGCGTTTTAGGACAAAAGAATCAAAATGGCCTTAAGAACTTTTGACCAAAACAATTCCGCAATAGCGGCCCTCCGCAATAAAGAGCCGACGCCGTCCCAACATGTTCACACCTGCTCTGGTAAAGTCACGGGAAACTAGGCAGACGTCATCAGTATCAACATGGTGTTATGTTATCGTCTGCCATTATTGGTGCTATGGAACTAAATGCTGTACTTGCAAAGCCACTACGACGATTTTTTCCATTAGTTTCTCTTCGAGGAAATAACAAAGCTCAAATATCGAATTCGTATTTCCTGACTGCAAGGACGTACGGTTTTGACAACAGGAAAAAGACATTCTCTTCGTTAATGTAAACCATGTGACCTTCAAAATCGAAAATTTGTATTTACATGTTTAAAAAAGGATCTTTTCTCACTTCTTCTCTCAATTATTCCATTTTGCAAATCAAAAACAAGAAGTCCGTAGCAACAGTGTATAAATAGAATAAGCTGTGTCTCTGGCCATGTCGATTGCATTTCAAATGAATTCCTTTTATGACCTGGCAACTGTGAACTGACGACCGAAAAGAAAACCTTGTCTTCTCGTATTCATGAACCATTCATGAGTAATTTCGTTCGAGATAACTCATCCATGTGCAAGAAATAGGAACGTCAAAATTTCTTCGAGAAGGAACAGTTTTCCCTGAAGCGGTACTTACTGGCAAAAGATATGTGTGTCACTGGGTTCAACGTGGCTCTGTCGCCGCTGCGCGACGAGTCAGCTGCTTAACGGAGTTTTGCAAAGAACCTTTCCTACGGCGTGGAGCGGTGCTAGCTGGTGGCCAAGACAAAGCTCACTGAAGAACTTCTCTTTGGAAGAGCGTATGGGGAGAGGAGGACTGAAGTGGTCACGTGGTACACGACAGGCGAGCAAGGGTACGTAAGAGACACTTAAGGAGAAAAAGGAGCAGGTTTTTGATAGTGACTTCCCACCCATTTCTTGGAACCAACCCGCTTTACACTCTATCCCCTGATCACTGAGCCACGTGATCAATCCGTCACGGCCAATTGAAAACAAATACAGTGACAGATAGACAGGACCCATGCATTCGGGTACAAGCAAGAACCCCACTGCCTGGGAGCCTTTCCAACTCGCTCGGGCTCATAGCTGCATACAAGGGTTAATCGCAGTACAGTGTGCCATCGCTGTACTCTCAGCTACCCAATTTGACTCCTCGGTAATTATAAATACTGTGAATCAAGCTTTTTCCTGAAGGATTCAACTCTGGGACGGCGCAGTTTCAAACACCACACCCTCTGGCCGCAAGCTTCTGCAAATCGAGCGCGCTAACCACTCGGCCACAGGTCCTCACAGTCAGTGAGGGCCGAAACAGTCTGTATAAAGGTAGCGGTGGGTGATGGGACAAGAAGCCTCAAGAGACACCAAGAGGAAAGGCAAGTCATGCGAAATGGACAAAAACAGGATTAAAATGCGGAAGGTTTCACCATCAAGCCGGAGTGGCGGCAAAGACAAGAAAAGGCGGAGAGTGAAAGCGACGAGAAGGCAGAGAAAGACGCATTGATCGGAACGTGAAGATTGAGGATGCTTTTGAAAGAAACAAAAAAAGATGAGGTGAGAAGTACGAAAAGAGGAATGAAAAAGGATGGCGAGAGTACTTGAAAGACGAAAAATTGATGATGGGAACTGCAGAACTGACATCTAGGATGTCAAAACGCGGGTCTTCAGGAGAAGCTACATGCAAGCTGCGCCTCGACCAGAGAGAGCATGAAGATCCAGACATTTATCATTTAGTCCAAAAGGAGAGGGCAGAACTGGTCCTCAAAGGAAAGCACAAGAAGGGAGGGAAGAGGGGGGGGGGGTTTAAAAGAACAGCGAGAACGCCTGAATTCAGGCCAGGAAGGTCATGGGAATAGGGCAGGGTTGCAGGGCGAGGTCAGAAGAAAGGAACGAGGACAGCTCAATAAGTTCAATCATTTTGGGGGAAAGGTGATGTCTGGATTTGCTCTCTGTCCAAGAGCGGGAGACACAATAAGCAGCTGCATGCTTGTCTCTGGGATCGCGTGCAGCTCAGTCTCAGGTCGTGAGGAGAACGCTAGCTGGGCCTCGATAAACGCGAAAGTTCAAGAGGATATTAGTATCTGCGCTCCGCTGTGTCTAATTCCACTCGTTTTCTGGTTGTGTGCTCAATCCGGTCTTAGCACGAACAGTCCTCCCGAACTGGAGCGAACGAGGAGCCGTTCGCGATGCTGCTATTTCCATGTTCTCCGACTCACGGGCGTTTCGTACGGTAAAGCCTGCACTTAATAGCCCGAATGTCAGTCAGGTGAACCGGCGTTCGGGATCTCGCCGAACCTGCGTTCGTTCTCAATAGAGCGCGCCGCTACCCGTAGTCTATCCGTTCACGAAATTTTCGGCGAAATCTTCCAGAGCTTGGGCTTTGGCACCTTTGTTTTTGTAGGTGTCGGCTTTGGGATTCCAAAGGCAGGGAAAAGACTCCCATAAATCAATAAATAAAAACGTGTCGTCTTCAGATAATTCAGGCAGGTTATCCGCCATGTTTGCTGCTTTTGTCAAAAGTACTCGCTCCTCCTCGTCAGAAGAGTCCGTTTCTCAGCCAATGAGAAGCCAGCTCCCAAAACACACGCTGCAAGCACATTTTTGCCCGACGCGTGCTCGCCGAACCAGAGCGAGCGTGGCTGTCGGGGTGTTCGGCGCGCAAGCTCACGGGCAGTTAAGGGCGAACACAGTTCGGGCCAAACGATTTGGTTGATCGAAAGCTGTTCGGCTCATTCGCCGAAACCCCGTTCGGGCTATTAAGTTAGGGTTTAAAGCACGTGAGTGAGAGAAAAACTTGGAGTAAATACAGATAGCAGACAGCTTAATCATGCCCGAGCATGCATGCATCGAGGTGAACATTTGGCATGAGTTGTAGCACCAGTCCGGCCCCGTGTAAGTTTCACTGTCAACATCAAGAGTACCTCAGTCCATTATTCACGGTTTTGAACACAGTAATAAACGTCTAATGTCTTCATTTCTCACAATTCTATCTGATTATGATAAGAGAAAATGTCTGACCCGTGTTCATTGAGTTGTTTTTTTTTCGCCAGTATGTAGTTGATGGAGTAATTATATGCTTTTAAGAACATTTCAATTCATCAAAGTCTACAAAAATCCATTAACTACATACTGGCGAAAAAAAAACAACTCAATGAACACGGGTCAGACATTTTCTCTTATCATAATCAGATAGAATTGTGAGAAATGAAGACATTAGACGTTTATTACTGTGTTCAAAACCGTGAATAATGGACTGAGGTACTCTTGATGTTGACAGTGAAACTTACACGGGGCCGGACTGGTGCTACAACTCATGCCAAATGTTCACCTCGATGCATGCATGCTCGGGCATGATTAAGCTGTCTGCTATCTGTATTTACTCCAAGTTTTTCTCTCACTCACGTGCTTTAAACCCTAACTTAATAGCCCGAACGGGGTTTCGGCGAATGAGCCGAACAGCTTTCGATCAACCAAATCGTTTGGCCCGAACTGTGTTCGCCCTTAACTGCCCGTGAGCTTGCGCGCCGAACACCCCGACAGCCACGCTCGCTCTGGTTCGGCGAGCACGCGTCGGGCAAAAATGTGCTTGCAGCGTGTGTTTTGGGAGCTGGCTTCTCATTGGCTGAGAAACGGACTCTTCTGACGAGGAGGAGCGAGTACTTTTGACAAAAGCAGCAAACATGGCGGATAACCTGCCTGAATTATCTGAAGACGACACGTTTTTATTTATTGATTTATGGGAGTCTTTTCCCTGCCTTTGGAATCCCAAAGCCGACACCTACAAAAACAAAGGTGCCAAAGCCCAAGCTCTGGAAGATTTCGCCGAAAATTTCGTGAACGGATAGACTACGGGTAGCGGCGCGCTCTATTGAGAACGAACGCAGGTTCGGCGAGATCCCGAACGCCGGTTCACCTGACTGACATTCGGGCTATTAAGTGCAGGCTTTACCGTACGAAACGCCCGTGAGTCGGAGAACATGGAAATAGCAGCATCGCGAACGGCTCCTCGTTCGCTCCAGTTCGGGAGGACTGTTCGTGCTAAGACCGGATTGAGCACACAACCAGAAAACGAGTGGAATTAGACACAGCGGAGCGCAGATACTAATATCCTCTTGAACTTTCGCGTTTATCGAGGCCCAGCTAGCGTTCTCCTCACGACCTGAGACTGAGCTGCACGCGATCCCAGAGACAAGCATGCAGCTGCTTATTGTGTCTCCCGCTCTTGGACAGAGAGCAAATCCAGACATCACCTTTCCCCCAAAATGATTGAACTTATTGAGCTGTCCTCGTTCCTTTCTTCTGACCTCGCCCTGCAACCCTGCCCTATTCCCATGACCTTCCTGGCCTGAATTCAGGCGTTCTCGCTGTTCTTTTAAACCCCCCCCCCCCCCTCTTCCCTCCCTTCTTGTGCTTTCCTTTGAGGACCAGTTCTGCCCTCTCCTTTTGGACTAAATGATAAATGTCTGGATCTTCATGCTCTCTCTGGTCGAGGCGCAGCTTGCATGTAGCTTCTCCTGAAGACCCGCGTTTTGACATCCTAGATGTCAGTTCTGCAGTTCCCATCATCAATTTTTCGTCTTTCAAGTACTCTCGCCATCCTTTTTCATTCCTCTTTTCGTACTTCTCACCTCATCTTTTTTTGTTTCTTTCAAAAGCATCCTCAATCTTCACGTTCCGATCAATGCGTCTTTCTCTGCCTTCTCGTCGCTTTCACTCTCCGCCTTTTCTTGTCTTTGCCGCCACTCCGGCTTGATGGTGAAACCTTCCGCATTTTAATCCTGTTTTTGTCCATTTCGCATGACTTGCCTTTCCTCTTGGTGTCTCTTGAGGCTTCTTGTCCCATCACCCACCGCTACCTTTATACAGACTGTTTCGGCCCTCACTGACTGTGAGGACCTGTGGCCGAGTGGTTAGCGCGCTCGATTTGCAGAAGCTTGCGGCCAGAGGGTGTGGTGTTTGAAACTGCGCCGTCCCAGAGTTGAATCCTTCAGGAAAAAGCTTGATTCACAGTATTTATAATTACCGAGGAGTCAAATTGGGTAGCTGAGAGTACAGCGATGGCACACTGTACTGCGATTAACCCTTGTATGCAGCTATGAGCCCGAGCGAGTTGGAAAGGCTCCCAGGCAGTGGGGTTCTTGCTTGTACCCGAATGCATGGGTCCTGTCTATCTGTCACTGTATTTGTTTTCAATTGGCCGTGACGGATTGATCACGTGGCTCAGTGATCAGGGGATAGAGTGTAAAGCGGGTTGGTTCCAAGAAATGGGTGGGAAGTCACTATCAAAAACCTGCTCCTTTTTCTCCTTAAGTGTCTCTTACGTACCCTTGCTCGCCTGTCGTGTACCACGTGACCACTTCAGTCCTCCTCTCCCCATACGCTCTTCCAAAGAGAAGTTCTTCAGTGAGCTTTGTCTTGGCCACCAGCTAGCACCGCTCCACGCCGTAGGAAAGGTTCTTTGCAAAACTCCGTTAAGCAGCTGACTCGTCGCGCAGCGGCGACAGAGCCACGTTGAACCCAGTGACACACATATCTTTTGCCAGTAAGTACCGCTTCAGGGAAAACTGTTCCTTCTCGAAGAAATTTTGACGTTCCTATTTCATGCACATGAAAGAGTTATCTCGAACGAAATTACTCACGAATGGTTCATGAATACGAGAAGACAAGGTTTTCTTTTCGGTCGTCAGTTCACAGTTGCCAGGTCATAAAAGGAATTCATTTGAAATGCAATCGACATGGCCAGAGACACAGCTTATTCTATTTATACACTGTTGCTACGGACTTCTTGTTTTTGATTTGCAAAATGGAATAATTGAGAGAAGAAGTGAGAAAAGATCCTTTTTTAAACATGTAAATACAAATTTTCGATTTTGAAGGTCACATGGTTTACATTAACGAAGAGAATGTCTTTTTCCTGTTGTCAAAACCGTACGTCCTTGCAGTCAGGAAATACGAATTCGATATTTGAGCTTTGTTATTTCCTCGAAGAGAAACTAATGGAAAAAATCGTCGTAGTGGCTTTGCAAGTACAGCATTTAGTTCCATAGCACCAATAATGGCAGACGATAACATAACACCATGTTGATACTGATGACGTCTGCCTAGTTTCCCGTGACTTTACCAGAGCAGGTGTGAACATGTTGGGACGGCGTCGGCTCTTTATTGCGGAGGGCCGCTATTGCGGAATTGTTTTGGTCAAAAGTTCTTAAGGCCATTTTGATTCTTTTGTCCTAAAACGCCTAAAAAAACATAAAATTTGTGTTACTTAAAAAAGAAATTATTTCGGGGTTTTTTCAAACAGTTTTCCCCAAAATTTATTGATCGGGTTTTACCGATAGCGCTCAGCCTAGGCCGCACCCGCCATCCCGCCTGACTGACTTGCCTGTCCGGGGAGTTTCACCTAAACCCGGACGCGTTACTTTTTGTCACGTTTGTGTCCAACATCAGCGTCGGGCCCTGGAGTTAGGGCGTAGGGACCACCCGTTGAGAGTCAAACGTGGGATGGAGTTAGAATATAAAGCTTCACCCGTTATTGATAAAAACTACGGCTACGGAATATCCGAGACAAGGGAGTTACGTTGTTTCCTTTGGTCTTAGCCGCGGAAGCGCGCTTTGTGCTTTGATGGAAGGAGTGACGTTGTTTCCTTCGATTTTAGCCGCGGAGGCACGCTTTGTTCTTTGATGGAGGAAGTGAGGTTGTTTCCTCTGATCTTGGCCGATAGGGCCGCCGAGAGAGAGAAGACAAAATGTTTGTAAAATTTTAATAAAAAGTACCAAAAATTTAATGGCTTTTTAGGCGTTTTAGGACAAAAGAATCAAAATGGCCTTAAGAACTTTCGACAAAAAAAAATCCCGCAATAGCGGCCCCCCTCAATAGCGGCCCTCCGCAATAGCGGCCCCCAAAAAAGTCCGTTCAAGAGCCCTTCAATAGCATCACCGCTAACAGCATTTACAGCGTTACATAAAGAACGATCGACACTATCTGTGTGTATGATGTCGTCTGGAGACTTGTTGAATGGCTAGCAAGCCAACGCACACACGCCCATTATTGAGAAGGACACATTCACCTGCTTGGCACAGTCGTTCAAACACCGTTGCGTGTGAAACTACTACACTGCTTCTCAACTCGTCTGTTGACGGTCTTTGAGACCAGGGAGCAACAGAACGAAGCATCGTGACGTGCTGAGGACAGAAACACTCGCCCACGTCTTGCCATGACATGTTCCCAGGGGAATCTTACTTCACGTACTGCGTGGATGAATGGATGGACGGATACATGGTTGGATGAATGGATGGACGGTTACATGGTTGGATGAATGAATGGACGGATACATGGTTGGATGAATGGATGGACGGATACATGGTTGGCTGCATGGATGGACGGGTACATGGTTGGATGAATGGATGGACGGATACATGGTTGAATGAATGGATGGACGGATACATGGTTGGATGAATGGATGGACGGATACATGGTTGGATGAAAAGATGGAAGGTGAAGGTGAGTGGTTTGAGAAAAGACTCGATGGGGTGATATATTAAATTGAGAGAGAAAGGGAGTATGGATGGATAGATGAACGGACGGACGGACGGTTGGACGGATGAACGGACTGATGAATGGATAGGACTTTATGGCCTATCAGTCTTTTAGGCTATGTCAAGCCATTGATCACCCAAACCAATGTGTTGCTCGAGAACGAGGAATTCAAGACAACTTCCGAGAAGTAAGCTTCTCACAAATCGCATGAGAGACGCAGTTATCCATTCTTACCCGTTGACCACAGGGAACCGCCAGGTTGACCACAGGGAACCGCCAGGTTGACCACAGGGAACCGCCAGGTTGACCACAGGGAACCGCCAGGTTGACCACAGGGAACCGCCAGGTTGACCACAGGGAACCGCCAGGTTGACCACAGGGAACCGCCAGGTTGACCACAGGGAACCGCCAGGTTGACCACAGGGAACCGCCAGGTTGACCACAGGGAACCGCCAGGTTGACCACAGATACAGCACAAAGCCTGAGAGAGAAAATAACGTTCCTGAAAAGGGGAGTTCACTGTCCCCAGAGAAATGTCCTAAAGGCGACCTCGTGTCGCTCGATTCGAAACTTCTGTGGCTTCTGCTACTTCATCTCTCAGTTGTAGGATGTCCTGACGCCTAAACATGAGTTTTTAAATGTGGTTCTATATTAGTGTATCAGGTCGCTGGTATCATCCCTCCAGCACCATTTCCACTCCCTGAGGAGCAAGCAACAAGGCTGCCGAGGAATGCATCAAAATTGCTTCTTACAATTCTCCAGTCTTCAGGGGTACCCGTTTTACTCCTAGGAGAAAAGTAGCAACGTGATTTGAGCAACTTTCTCAAGGATGCGAGTCTAGGGTCCGCGCAGCTGGGAACCCCACACCCACTAGCCACAAGCGAGTGCATGTCAGTCGCCCCAATCACTTGGCCATGGGGGTTCAGGCCCCTCCCTGTTGCCTTGCATGTCAGTCGCCCCAATCACTGGGCCATGGGGGTTCAGGCCTGCTGTCTTGCATGTCAGTCGCCCCAATCACTGGGCCATGGGGGCTCAGGCCTGCTGTCTTGCATGTCAGTCGCCCCAATCACTGGGCCATGGGGGCTCAGGCCTGCTGTCTTGCATGTCAGTCGCCCCAATCACTGGGCCATGGGGGCTCAGGCCTGCTGTCTTGCATGTCAGTCGCCCCAATCACTGGGCCATGGGGGCTCAGGCCTGCTGTCTTGCATGTCAGTCGCCCCAATCACTGGGCCATGGGGGCTCAGGCCTGCTGTCTTGCATGTCAGTCGCCCCAATCACTGGGCCATGGGGGCTCAGGCCTGCTGTCTTGCATGTCAAATCTGTAGCTGAAAAGGGAGACCTCGCACGTGCCATTCTTTATTTCATTTTAAAATTAGGACGGAAAGGTTTATTTGCCTCCATTAAAACAGCCGACTCAGAATTGGGAGAAGATTATAAAACGGGTGGGTGCACCGACCAGAAAATGAATCATCGATACCCTCCTGGCAGATACCAATTCCAACACAAGACTACAGGTGCTTGTGATGATTTGGTGCGTTGATAGACGTCATTGCAACTGTTCCCGCACGAATGTGCTAATGGTCATTGAGCGGTTTTCCTTTCAGCTCACGGACACCTCAACCAACCAGATCCCCACTAACAAGTAAAAAATATTCTGTGGTGAAAAATTGCATCCTAGAGCAACTATCAACCCTGTTTTCTGTCTGATGATTCAAAACTGCTTTGTTCGTTTTTGATCGAGTCAGCGGCGTAACTTGTGGCAGCAATGTGTGTTTCGCAATAGATTGCTCTCATCATAAAGTTGCGATGATGCAGAACTGTACAAGAAAGTCAGATCTGGGCGTCTAGACATCCTGCAAGTGACAGATGAACTTGCAGAAGCCACAGAAGTTTCGACTTGACGGAGGCCCGCCGACACCAGTAGGTTTGGATGAAGATGAATCTACTGTTACGTCACAAGCAAGGACCCATCTGACTGGCTGTTTGCGGAAACTTCGTCAGCGCGGGAGAAAATACAGCACTGTCCTATTGCTCATCAAATCGATAGTAAACATTATTTTGCAACTAATGACCGCAATCTCTGGACTTGCCAAAAATCTCGCCATTTTTAGGACGCCCTAGTATAAATAGGAGAACCTTTATTCCCTTGAATGAGCCCATATAGAGGGGCAGACGAATGAAGGTGAAAGGAGGATGAAAGAATCCTCTGAAAGACTGCATAATGTGGCGATGCATTTCCATCTTGTAATGGAATCTTAGGCAGACGGACTGGCGGCAGCAGCAGCCTCCAACGCCTCAGAGAATTCGAGCTTTTCTTCCTGTGTTGGAATCACTTCACAGTAAAAGGGCGCGTATGCACGAGAGGGACGCAGCGCCTTACTTTGTCAACTTTTGAAGTAAAATCACTACTTAAGGATGCATGAGTCGAGAGTGGTGTTCCTTCAAGAATCACCATGTAGTAAAACAACACAATTACTTCAGCAAGGACCCACGAGTACAGCCGTAGTAACAGCTACTTCAGCCGCCATTGCTGTCTTCGCTTGGCACAGAAAAGGGGATACTAGAACCCATCCAAATAACTCTAAGCAGTGAAGAGCATTAATTTATCAAAGCTGTATGTTGAATGCATCAATCGGTCGTGTAAGCTCCTGTATTTATGCATGAAAATGCAGATCGACGCACCTACACGCCGAAGCATCCGTTGACATTGTGTATAAGCTAGTTTTATATGATGCCATAAAAACGGTGCATTTAAATAGCATTTTTGTTATGAAAACACTGTTCAGATTAATTTCTATATTATTGGAATCGAGGAAATGTATGTCGACATACGCCAGGGTCTCACGAGTTTCCTGGGAAAATTGCGAGCTAAGGCTGGAGCGAGAACATACAATTATGCCAACACGAAAGATGACAGCGTTCACGTGCGTGTTTGATCGGCAACTGCAATGGAGGAGACAGGACAGAATATCGGCCGCAAAGAATCCGCTTGATTCGTTTGATGATGAAGAAATCTACAATAAATGTATATTTCATCGCCATGAAATATTGGAAATTGCAGACGAGTTGCACGAAGACTTGCATGCTCGTATGAAGCAGTATCTGCCAACAAGCAGAAGACAGCCAAAAACGCGTGCACATTTAATAATATAGAATAAACTCACTGACAAAGGTTGGAAGATAAAGCTAACGATAAATCGAGTTTTGGGGCCTATCAGCCGTTGCGTAGTATATTAGGCTACTCACCACAAAATCAGTAGATCTGGATAGATTAGCAGAAAGCCAAGTCCCAATATGCAAAGTGATTTGCCTTTATACGAATCGTGTAGCATGCAGTGGTGAATCTTTCCTTGCCTCAACACACATGAGCTAGTACAACCAGACTTCTTCAGTGTGATACCGTCAGCTTTATTAAGCCAACCCGAGAATCTTTAAAAAGAAATCGGAAGAAACACCAGCAAAAAAGGCGGGAACATTGGCACCAGTGGGTGTTTCTGTGGTGCAGGCTAACGTTGTAGCGAGCGCCCAGCACATTTCCCAAGCTTGCCACTTACTGGCAGTGTACTCCTCCACGTGAGGGCCCTACGCCCTATCATAGGTGTCAGATGGCGTGATAGGCTGACCTATCTGGAAGACTGGGACAAAGCGGGCTCAACCAGCACCAAGGCCTTGATCCTGAAGCCAGAGCTCTGCGGGGCGGGCCTTGTCATCCGCATGGAATCCTCACGGATGCCACGCCAGATCAAATATAGAACTCTCGCTCAGGGTCACAGAAAGACAGGTCGCCCCGAAAAAGGTATATAGGCTGCGTCAATGACAGCCTGAGGCACTGTTCCGTCTCCGCAAAAGACCTTGAGCCCTGCGCTGAAGTCAGAACTGGCTGGCCAGCCATCATTCCTGTAGGAACCTCCAAGAAGCTCCAAGGATGCAGATCACCACGGCGTGCCTCCAATGCCTCACTGTCCCCGGGGATGCGTCTCCCAGACTGGGTTGGCCAGCCACACTCGGGTCCGTCATCGAAGGAGGGCACAAGACTGACAGCTTCGATCCCAAAGGTCAACCGACTACGACTTTCCCACAAAAGTGCAGATCTGATAACATCGTGTCGTCAGATGCTTTCTGTAATGAGGAATCACGTTGAAAATGTGAACCTTCAGAAGGTCAACAACAAGAGGGAGAAATCAAATGTTTTGTTCAGGGCATTACCCCCCTGAATGCTGATCTTTGAACAAGTAATTGCTGTAATCATACGAAGCGTCCAACCAATCAGCCTTTGTTATAAATCCGTTTCCAAAGCCAGACTACCTGCGTCCCCCTTGTCATGTTGACACCGACTCGTGTATCATTACAGCCATTACTAAAAATGAGGCCGGAAACGCTTTTCGGGTGTGTTTGCTATCATTTTGTGCCTACCGGTGTCAAGGGACAAAAACCTCTCAACGCGAAAAATCCTCCCATGAGCACTTCTTTCGTACGAAGTCAACCAATACCAACTTTGGGAGAAAACATCCGTCTGGGTCAATTTTGTCATCTTGACGGTTTTATGTTTCATTTTCTGATTGTACGACTATGTTTGCATCACGACTATTTTTTGGTTGCCGCTGAAAAGTGCTTTTATTTCCAATACTGTGCAGGAGATGACTAGGCCAACACAGTTATGCCTGATTCAGTTTGAATGGAGGAACAACTTTTCGGCGCCGGTCGTGAAACGTCTTCTCATTCGTGTTTTACGTGGATACTCTGATAAATGAAGTGATGCATTGGCGCCATAAGGGTATTTCTTCATTGTAATTGGATACCGCACAATCTCTTTGGATCGTTCATTTACTATACCACTTTACGGGTTAAATATTTTTCGGCAGCAACAATGTCAGACTCGCATACAATATGCGCCACATCTATACCTCCATCGTCAGCTGGATAAGGAAAATTTACAACGGAAGAAATGATAATACAATTAGAACACTGAAACACCCACAAATTCGAAACTCTCCGAAATTGACGCTGTCTCTCAGAATTGGTGCTGGAGCTGCACCACGATCATTTATATCGCCCAATAGGACTGCTTTCCCATTATGAGAGCTTGTTTAAAGGCGACACCGAGTCAGTCCCTTTGGTAAATTTACCTGGCGTGTCACCTGGCTGTTATCTGACGTTATGGCATTCACGGTAATTGATTTATAGAGGTCTCTACAGCTCCAATCAATGCGGTCGATTCTGCCTCGGTCTGTAGTCGAACGATTACATCATAACCATGCCCTACAGGCAGTGCTGCCCAACGCAAATAGTCCAGAGTGGGAACAGTTGTCATCGGTAAATCTCCTCCGTTTTGTCTCCGACAGCGGAGGATGAGGAGGAGGAGGAGGAGGAGGAGGAGGAGGAGGAGGAGGAGGAGGAGGAGGAGGAGGAGGAGGAGGAGGAGGAGGAGGAGGAGGAGGAGGAGGAGGAGGAGGAGGAGGAGGAGGAGGAGGAGTACAAGTGGCAGGAGGAGCCCAAGAAGCAGGAGCAAGGAGGAGGAGAAGGAGGAAGGAAGAGGAGGAGGAAGGAGGAGGAGGAAGAAGGAGGAAGAGAAGGAGAAAGAGGAAGGATGAGGAGGAGGAGGAGGAGGAGGAGGAGGAGGAGGGGGAGGAGGAGGAGGAGGAGGAGGAGGAGGAGGAGGAGGAGGAGGAGGAGGAGGAGGAGGAGGAGGAGGAGGAGGAGGAGGAGGAAGAGGAGGAGGAGGAGGAGGAGGAGGAGGAGGGAGGAGGAGGAGGAGGAGGAGGAGGAGGAGGGAGGAGGAAGAGGAGTAAGAGGAAAAGGAGAAACAGAGATGCAGGAGGAAGGAGAAGGAAGGAGATGGAAGGAGGAGGAAGGAGGGTAAAGAGGAAGAAAGAGAAAGAGGAAGGAGGAGGAGGCGGGAGAAGGAGGAGGAGAAAAAGGAAGGAGGAGGAGGAGGAGGAAGAAGGAGGAGGAGGAAGGAAGAGGAGGAGGAAGGAGAAGAAGAAAAAGGAGAAAGGAGAAGAAGAAGAAGGAGGAGGAAGAGGAGGAGGAGGAGGAAGAGGAAAAGGAAGAGGAGGAAGAGGAGGAGGAGGAGGAGGAGGAGGAGGAGGAGGAGGAGGAGGAGGAGGAGGAGGAGGAGGAGGAGGAGGAGGAGGAGGAGGAGGAGGAGGAGGAGGACGACGGCGACGACGACGACGAGGAGGAGAAAGAGGAGGATAAGAAGGAGGAGGAGGAGGAGGAGGAGGAGGAGGAGGAGGAGGAGGAGGAGGAGGAGGAGGAGGAGGAGGAGGAGGAGGAGGAGGAGGAGGAGGAGGAGAAGGAGGACGAGGAGAGTGGAGGAGGAGAGTGGAGGAGGAGGAGAGAGGAGGAGGAGGAGGGAGGAGGAGGAGGGAGGAGGAGGAGGGAGGAGGAGGAGGGAGGATGGAGGAGGAGGAGGAGGGAGGAGGGAATATGAAGGAGGAGGCGAGCAGGGTAGCGGGCGAAACTCGCTATCATTTGCATCCATGCTCCTCCTCTCTCTCTTTTCTGTCAGTTTTAGTCTCCAGACAGTTGGTCGTCTTTTGCCACACTCCTGTTTAGTGTGCGTGGGGCGTGTAGCGGGTGTACGTGTGTGACGGGTGGGGGTGTGTAGCGGGTGTACGTGTGTGACGAGTGTGGGGCGTGTAGCGGGTGTACGGGTGTGACGGGTGTGGGGTGTGTAGCGGGTGTACGGGTGTGACGAGTGTGGGGCGTGTAGCGGGTGTACGGGTGTGACGAGTGTGGGGCGTGTAGCGGGTGTACGTGTGTGACGGGTGTGGGGCGTGTAGCGGGTGTACGTGTGTGACGAGTGTGGGGCGTGTAGCGGGTGTACGGGTGTGACGGGTGTGGGGCGTGTAGCGGGTGTACAGGTGTGACGAGTGTGGGGCGTGTAGCGGGTGTACGTGTGTGACGAGTGTGGGGCGTGTAGCGGGTGTGCGTGTGTGACGGGTGTGGGGCGTGTAGCGGGTGTACGTGTGTGACGAGTGTGGGGTGTGTAGCGGGTGTACGGGTGTGATGAGTGTGGGGTGTGTAGCGGGTGTACGGGTGTGACGGGTGTGGGGCGTGTAGCGGGTGTACGTGTGTGACGAGTGTGGGGTGTGTAGCGGGTGTACGGGTGTGATGAGTGTGGGGTGTGTAGCGGGTGTACGTGTGTGACGAGTGTGGGGCGTGTAGCGGGTGTACGTGTGTGACGGGTGTGGGGCGTGTAGCGGGTGTACGTGTGTGACGAGTGTTGGGTGTGTAGCGGGTGTCCGGGTGTGATGAGTGTGGGGCGTGTAGCGGGTGTACGGGTGTGACGGGTGTGGGGCGTGTAGCGGGTGTACGGGTGTGACGAGTGTGGGGCGTGTAGCGGGTGTACGTGTGTGACGGGTGTGGGGCGAGTAGCGGGTGTACGTGTGTGACGAGTGTGGGGCGTGTAGCGGGTGT
>JAWQFJ010008424.1:17500-26191 GCA_034096865.1 Theodoxus fluviatilis | reverse complement strand
AGGTCAAGGTCACAGAAGCTCTTCAAAATTGGATTATATGCATATTTTGAAGAGACCTTGACCCTGAACTATGGAAGATAACTGTTTCAAACTTAATAATTATGTGGGGCACATGTTATGCTTTCATCATGAGACACATTTGGTCACATATCATCAAGGTCAAGGTCACTTTGACCCTTATGAAATGTGACCAAAATGGGGTAGTGAACCACTAAAAGTGACTATATCTCATGGTAGACTGTGCCAATAAGCACCATTGTGCTTCCTATGTTTTGAATTAACAGCTTTGTGTTGCATGACCTTGGATGACCTTGACCTTGGGTCAAGGCCACATGTATTTTGGTAGGAAAAATGTGTAAAGCATTTCTTTGTGTATGATGTCATTGCTAGGTTTAGTTGTTTGACCTTGACCTTGAAGGTCACCTGAAGGTCAAGGTTATATAAAGGTCAAGGTCAAGCATGTGAGTCGTATGGGCTTTGCCCTTCTTGTTAATATTATCCATGGTGTGCTGATTCATCAGGAACTGTGAGAAATACATATCCTTTGGTGTAACATCTTATCCTTAAAACAAAACCTTCCCGTACCCACAGCAGGCACAAATTCACATGCAAAGTGTCTCATGCGCACACATTATAGACACATAAATGCTACAAACGACACTGTACACCACCATTTCCCTTGCAAATCACGTAACATTGTTTACAGTGTGACTTTGGAGAAGACTCATAAAAGACGAACAATTACTGATGCTACCTACTTTTATTGTGCTATAAAGACACGTGTGTCAAAACTACACCGTGAACTCAGACGAAATCGATTCGTGTTCCAGTTTTAGCGAAGGATGGACTGCATGGACTGCACGGACTGCACGGACTGCATGGACTGCATGGACTGCATGGACTGAAGAGATAAAAATGCATCGATCAGCGCATCGGTCAATCGTTTCTAGTATCAAATCGCACTAATGGAGCATTGTCTGCATAAGTCTTGTCATTTTGTCTTCGTTTCTAGTATCAAATCGCACTAATGGAGCATTGTCTGCATAAGTCTTGTCATTTTGTCTTCGTTTCTAGTATCAAATCGCACTAATGGAGCATTGTCTGCATAAGTCTTGTCATTTTGTCGGTAAGCAGTTGCGTTCATACGCCTGCTCTGCATGAGGCAATTAAAGAATTTGAATATTAATCGACGTCAGAATGGAGAGGTCAGGAATATATGAAGCCTCTCTTAGACACTCGTTGGAATGGTGGTTGGATGAGATGCACAAATCAGTCGGGGAAACTGATGGATCGTATGTACGGCGAAGAATAATTACAGTCATCTCCAAACGGGACCTACTTTTTCAGATTGAATCCAGACACTACGTTTATGATATGATCAGCATATATTTACCAAGGAAGTAGTGGAAAATAGTGCCAGCGTCAGAATAGCTAAGACATTTTAAAGACACCAGAGCGGTGTAGGACGAGAAATCTGAAAGATGACATTGTATGGGGGCACAACTAAGGTATAGGGAAACATAGGCAGTGAAGAACATAAAAAACACACAGTACGTAGATGAACATGGAGTCTCGGTGGGGAGCACAGGAGTAGGAAAAGACAGCCACATTACTTATCGACAACTCGTACAGTGTGCAACAACGAAACATCGAGACCATCACAGAGAGCACGGGAGCAAGGTAGGATTTAGGTGTAAGAAATGGACACAGGACCACAGCTTATTGTGAGGTAAGAAATGCATGAGGAATTGAGGATGCTCTATCTGCTCAAAGAGGGCATGGATCGGGAACACGGAAAGAGACAAGAAGGAAAGGCAGACCCAAACACAGGAAAAGAGTCATGGAAGTAAATATGTACAGCACACAAGGGCACTTGAGGACAGTGGGGAACCAGATGGACGCTATTAAGCACAAGGTGACATGGAACAGAAGGCAAACACACACACAAACACACACACACACACACACACACACACACACATTGCGAACTTGACAACCATGTTGCTACGCTAGATAAATCAGACTTGGATCTCGGTTCTCAGTCCTTACCCCCGGCCTGATCCATAGTGAGCATGCTCAAATGAAACGCACTCAAAGCGGCCTCCACATAATGAACTCTCTGTGGGGCTTATAGACGTTACGCCCCTTTTGCCTGAATGTACCGTGCCTGGATTCGGGTTGTTTATATGATTTGATAGTACAGGTAATACGTTTTTGATGGAGTACACTTTTTTAAATTCAAATGAAAACTGGTGAAATATACTTGAATAAACACTGTAATACCCAATATCGCCATTTTGAAAGAAACGTCTGCAAAGAATGGAATACTTTTATATACGTATACATTCTTTGCTAGGTGTGCATTGAAATAGTGTAATTAAGCATAGATAACAGTTTATTTCTGTGAAAGCAACATAGTATTGAATAACATAATGGACAGATAGTTCAAATTCATGCCTACAAAACTGATAGGCCCTTAAACTCACTCTATCCATCCATCCATCCATCCATCCACCCACCTACCCACCCACCCATCCATCCACCCACCCACCAACCCAAGAACCCACCCATTCATTCATCCATCCATCCATCAGTCCTCTCGTTTCCACGGCTGCCTGCGTGGCAGAGGATCCAGCAGAAAGAGATGTCCATACCGCAGTCGAGAAAATGAGATAATTTGTCGAAAATGTTGATAAAAAAGATTATCTAATTTGCAAGCAGATAGAGCCTGCAATTAGAGATAATGAGTCCGATGATATGAACGCTCATTCGTGTTATAAAAGTATAGCCACATAAACATGTAAAGAACAGAACTTCTGATGCCTACAAGCCATGTTTTCAACATATGATATGTGATCGCGGT
The DNA here is from genome assembly GCA_034096865.1 of Theodoxus fluviatilis. Classification (NCBI taxonomy): domain Eukaryota; kingdom Metazoa; phylum Mollusca; class Gastropoda; order Cycloneritida; family Neritidae; genus Theodoxus; species Theodoxus fluviatilis. Next base: position 23,328 of record JAWQFJ010008424.1, on the reverse strand, counting down.
GGGAAAGTCAGCAGTTTTGTGAGCAGCAGTAAGCTATGAAGGATCCTGCTTCCCTGCTCGTGGTCGAGTAGTGGGACCTTCAACTGAGTGAGGCAAAGTGAAGCGTAAGAAGCGAAGTCTAACCTTTCGATTCAAACGCACTGCAAACGCAGTTTTTTAATGGCAAGAACTGGTTGTGTTCAAACTACTAAGTAGAATCGAAGTATGTCAACACATCACCAATGATAGGGCTATTATGAAAAACAAATTACTAATTTGGTAGACATGATGAAATAGATAATAAGTCACATTCCAATAGAAATTGACAGTATCAGGTCAACGAGCATTTCTCCATCCTCCATCGAGAGAGCTGAAACATAGCCACTGTTGTCGATGACTAGACCTTTGCTTGAACTTCGGTAGACAGGGACGATTTGGCCAAACCATACTTCTTGCAAATGACAGGTTTGGATACATCGCCATTATCAACTTCGTGCGGAACATTTAGCATGAAGTCGAGTGAGTAGGCAGGCCTTTTTCTGACGAAATGGTGAGATAAGCACGTATACATCTAACTCTAGGGTTTGACTTTCCAACAACAGCCCTGCGTTCAATACGACCTACCGTTCGCCGACCGGTAGCCGAGCCCCCAATGTGCACTCTTGAACGACTCTTTATGATCGAACGGTAGCCAAGATGGCTTCCGCGATGCCTTCTCATCGTCGCGGATTACGCTTCTCAACCAAATGAGTAAACCAGCAGCTGCAGACTCCTCGTTCTTTGTGGAAGCTGATAAAATACATTAAGCTGTAGCTGTGCATGAAGGCTCGTCATAGCTCGAATAGAAATTTATGTCAAAACGACAGTGCTGACTTGGTGTAAGCAAAACTATTTCGATGTTCACTTCAAGGGAGATTACACCACAAACTAAGGGCTAATGTAAGATGTAAGAGTTGCTTCACTTGAAATTGTTTGCCATCTGTCGTAGAAATGATTGCTCACATCTTGCCCGGTAATTATTTCAGAGCAGTTATTCTTTATATAAAATACAATATCAGCCTAACTTCTTGTAACGTCTCACATAGGCTGGGTAATAATCACAGGTCGAAATGCGTGCCACAGCGCATATTTGTGATGGCGACTTTCTTCCTTTCCCCGAAGGCAGCTATTTTGTTATACAGGCGCAACAGCGTTCGGGCGCGGTATCTACCGGTCGATACTGGTAGCCGTACCAAGTCGTTCAAGAGTCGAACGGTATCTACCGGTCGAAATCGGTAGGCCTCTTGAACGCACGGCAGCGTTCACTCACAGCAGTACAAAACACCTCCACGGCGCATGTGCGCGCGGAATTGTTTTCACACAGAGTGCCACCGATACCTTTTTCGTGCATCGGTCTTGTCCGCTGAACGACTTGGACTGGGCGTGACATGTACTATATTTATGTTTCGTTATTTCAGTCCTTAATGAGGAAGAAAGAAAGTTTTTCTACAAATTAAAAGATTGTGTTTAATCCGTCAGTTCGTTATTTTTATTTCGCTATAAATGTAAACATTTTTAGAATGAAAGAAATAAACGATCGCGCTGCAAATAAAAGCATTCGTTATTAGGGATTATTCGTTTAAAGTCTGTTCTGTATAAGTGTGTCCTACTGTAATATTTGGACGCTCATACGAATGCCCACCGCCATTGTTCATGCTCCGACAGGACCATCCCTAACAAAGTGAATACAAAAACGCCAATGGCGTCATTAGAAACTCAAGGCGATTGAAATCACCGAAATTTAGTTTAATGGTAAATTGTTCACAAATTAGCGCTATGCGCAATCAATCAAAATTAAACAATGCTTGGTGGAATCGATAGAAGCACAGAAAATCGCATTCATACACAGAATGTAATCATTAATGTATAACAACAATTTTATTTGTTCATGCATTAATAACAATTACTGTGTTGAGGATGAGACATATCGTCAACGCTGTTCTTCTTTCCAGTTTCGTTTGACCAACGCCACAAGTTTTTTCCTGATCTAAAACATTCCTCCAGAGAAGGGGAAGGAACTCAAGTCGCTCACATCACGTTGATCGTGCACGGCAGAACACGGAGTAGCCTCCCTTAGACTGTTGATGGATGAGATGCAGCGTCGTATTCCAGCTGTGAGCGTTGGTTCCTTCATTACAACACACAATCAAAACATGAATATCTGTTGGTGTAGTCTTAACAAAATCACTTCCCTCAAACATCATGGTGTGACAGTATGACATACGGTCGAAGCCGATTGATGCTTGCGTTCATTAGCTGAAATCCCTGGCTGCTGGGCTTTCGGTGGCCTTAGGAGACTTCTAGAAGGCATCAGGACAGAGATCATTCCAATCCAACCGTATACATGATCAAACATAATTCTGATTATATGATTAACTGCGTATATGGTGAGCAGAAGTTCAATCCGTTTCATAAACAACAGCAACAAAGCGTGATATACTTGAGAAGCATAGTAAAAATAAGCATTTTAAAAAGAAGTATTAAAGAATGAAAGAACCCAGCACATTTTCGCATTCGAGCGGTCGGTGTTGCTTTATGTTTGTCGAAGTCTAATATCGCGAGGACTCTTGTGACTCATGGAAACGTCCTGGGGATTGTATGTGCGTGTGTGTGCGTGTGTGTGTGTTTGTGTGCACATGCATCTGAGTGTGTACATGTATGCATGCGAGTGTATGAGTTTACATGAAAGGTATGCACGTGTGTGCATTGCGCACACACGCATACATGTTTGCATTATATCGGAATTTATCCCCCGGAAACAATGTTCGTTAAACCTGTTGAACATTTGCAACAATAGCTTAAAACGTCCCCACATCTCTTAATGTGTGTTAATGGTGTAACGCTTATCTGCATCGTCATTTTGTGACAATAGGCTAGTTGTCGTCTGTGCATTTCAAATTTTTGTCTTTTCATCAAATATGCTCTTTCCTGTCTCTTTCGTTCATCTATCTCTACATGCCTGCATTAGTTCCTGTTTGTGCAAGTATGTGCTCCTGGGCATGAATATAAGTCTACACTGTTGTAAAATGTGATGCGTTTAAGATGACATAGTGGCTTTGAGTCTGAGCACAAGGTGACTTGATTTGAAATCAATATCAGTCTGCAAAATCGATAATAGAATTTTTCAACAATCATCATTTAGAAGTATTTCGATTCTATTCTACCTGATTTTTACATGCCTGCAATCTGAATGTGAATACCATGAATTGTTACGCGACAATGTCGCCATCAAATGTACATCGCACAACCTTGCAACAGCCTCCTCCAATAATCTTCCCTGTAAACTTGTGTATGAGTGTGCGGGTTACTTTAGCCAAGAAAAGGACGATCACATCACATTTCATTAAATATTTAGATTTTTCCTAAAGTCATCTGCTTACACAAAGCATAATAATTACTATATCGTCGACGTGACCATCTCACCAACGAAACAGACTTTGAATCACTTCTTAAGCACATAATGAAAAAGATCGGGGGCAAAATTTGCAGGGTTGCAAAACAAGAGGGTCATGCCGGTAGAGGTGAAGAGTTCCTTCCCTTTCTCGATGCCGTACAGCGTGCCCAGGGCAGGCGACTCTGGGTTGCCATGGAGAGCGTGAGGGACGCAGAAGAACAGGCTGAGAGTGGACAGAACGTCCATTCCGGTTTGCCCGATGTTCCTTGCAGGATCCGAGGCTGCATTGATGTCCAGCACCGAGCAAAGTCCGCCTTTCCTCAGAGCTGACGTCATATTCTCCACCCCTCGCACGGGGTGGGGCAAGTCGTGGATAACATCACGGACGAAGACCCAGTCGAAGGCGTTGACCCAGGACGGGGGGATGTTGCACATGTCCACTAGGTCAAAGGTGATGTTGCTGAGGCCCAACTGCCTGATCCGTTTGTTGGCGTCATTGACGACGGACTCTACCACATCACTTCCACGAAAACGACTGGCGGGAAAGATCTGGGCAAGACGGATGATGGTTGCCCCTGCGTTAGAGCCAAACTCCGCCACTTCGATGCCAAATTCTGAAAAAATACACAGGGCGGATAACAGTCTAGATGTTTTGTCTTCTACCTAAATTTACATGTCTCTATTTGAAACTTATAAACCTTGCAGCACCTGTTGTCATCACATTTTCCCGCCTCTCTCTCTCTCTCTCTCTCTCTCTCTCTCTCTCTCTCTCTCTCTCTCTCTCTCTGTCTCTGTCTGTCTGTCTATCTGTCTGTCTGTATGTCTGTCTGTCTGTCTGTCTGTCTGTCTGTCTGTCTGTCTGTCTGTCTGTCTGTCTGTCTGTCTGTCTGTCTGTCTGTCTGTCTGTCTGTCTGTCTGTCTGTCTGTCTGTCTGTCTGTCTGTCTGTATGTCTGTCTGTCTGTCTGTCTGTCTGTCTGTCTGTCTGTCTCTCTCTCTCTCTCTCTCTCTCTCTCTCTCTCTCTCTCTCTCTCTCTCAATAAACTGTTCTCTTCCACCTTAAATAGACGCCTTCAAGATTGGGGCGAAGAAAATACTAAACAGGGTTTCGAAGAGACCACTCCACAATAGACCACCTATTTACTCTTTATTCAATAGCAATGAAACATGTCTATGGCGGTGGCAGAGGAAAGTTTTATGCTGCTTTCGTGAACTACAAGAAAGCTTTCGATTCTGTAGATCATGCAAGCCTATGGCAAATCCTCGACAAAATAGGGGTCTCAACTAAATGTATTAGTATGATCAAATTACTGTAAAATACAGGCTTAGTGTAAGATGGGATTCGGCACTGTCGGAATTCATTGAATGCCCAGTTGGCGTAAAACAAGGGGGAACCGAGAGCGCAATAATATTTTCCCTACATATTTAACAAGTGGCTGACTACGTCCGTAACCACGGAAAACATGGGATACAGCTGCTATCCGGTACGATAGAGATATATTTCCTCATGTTTGCTGATGACATAGAACTCCTATCCACCACTCCAACAGGGCTACAGCATCAGATTAATAACATACATGGGATATCCAAAGCACTTGGTCTAACCGTTAACATTGACAAAACCAAAGTAATGGTTTTTCGATGTGGGGTACATTTGGCAACAGGTGAGAGATGGAGTCTAGGCAGCACAACCCTTGAGGTTGTTAACTCGTATAAGTATTTGTGGTTTGTCTTCACTACAAAACTGTCCATCAAAACGGCTCTAGACAGCCAGTCAATTAGAGGCAAGCAAAAAACTATTCAGTTGTTGAAAATCATGTGGCGTATTCAAATACTGAATACGTCTGTATACTTTAAATTATTCGATGCTCAGATATTACCTTCTCTACTCTATGATGCAGAACTATGGGGATTAAAGAACCGATATATTATGGAAAAGGTACATTTGTTTGCCTGCAAGCGTTTCCTGGGTGTAGATGCCAGATCGCCCAATACTGTTGTATACAAAGAGACAGGTAGATACCATTTGATTGTACATTCTGCCATCAGAGCCATAAAATACTGGTTGAGACTGCAAGATGCCGACAGACAGGCTCCCAAAGTAGCCATATCCTATGGTGATCTCTACAACCTGTAAATATTACTGGGCCAATAATGTGGAGAACCTTTGTCCAAAATGGGTTTTCCATATGTTTGGCAAAATGGCGGCACTACAAACGAGATATTCTTCCTGGGATATCTTTCTCAAAGACGTAGAGACAGATTCTACCAAGACTGGTCCTTTAAGTTAAATGACAGTGAACGTTTCTCGATGTACAGAAGGTGTAAGAGTGCCGGTAGATTTGCGTGCAAACGACACCTGAATGATATCAATATTTAAAAAGTCAGAGATATCTTTCTCGGGTTCAGAATGGGGCT
>JAWQFJ010008424.1:10000-12500 GCA_034096865.1 Theodoxus fluviatilis | reverse complement strand
AAGCTGGAAGCACTTGGCAACAGACTCAAAGCGCTGGATGACGGCGGAGATGATGGAAATCTGGCGAAGTATGGCTCTGAGGATGTGCTTGTTGGACTCTGCCATAGAGTATTTACTGGTGGCAGAATCCATGTCCAGAATTCCCCACATGGCCATGCAAACCAACCACTCCTTCACGTACCTGGAAAGAAACCCAGGAAGAATGCATGTACTGATGCATGGATGGATGGGTGCATGGATGGGTGGATGAATGCATGGATGGATCTTTGGATTGACGCATGGATGGAGCAAAAGAGGGAAGATGGAAGGGAGGAAGGGATCCATGGATGGGTTGATAGAAGAAAGGAGGGATGGATATATGTATACATGTAGATGGACACATGGAAGAATGGTTGGTAAGATGAGTGGATAAGGTTTTACGGCATATCAGCATCGAGCTATGTAAGACTACTGGATACCCGAATTACTGCTGTTGGTAGGAGTCTTTCGAAATGTAGACTCCAACTTCTCTGTCTTTCGCTTTTCATGAAGCTGGTAGGAAGACGTTGTGGGTGTGTCCTTAACCCCGACTCTCAAAGGTTAGAGAGGATAAGGTGTGGAGCAGACCAGGTCATTACAAATTTGGAACTTTGGAGAATGTAGTTTCTACACAAATTACAGGGCTTCAAAATGAGAAAAACTGCCTGCGGCGTTCTAATAATATTACCAAAACCCATAATATTTAATGATCAGATCGATTAAGGATGTACGGACACGTAATCTAGTCGCCCGAGAAAGAGTGGTTCACCATTTTGACGTCTTCAGTACCACGTCTTGGGACAGCATCAGCGTTGTTGTCAACAGGTAAAATTCACCTTCATACGAACGATAGTGATAAAACCAGGCAAAATTCACACTTAAAGCTTTCGGGCAGCATGATGGAACATTCACTTAAAACAACACAAAAAGCTCACCTTTTTCTCAGCTTTGCCTTGGAGGCCACTTCGGCGGCCGTCATGGGCAAACTGGCTCCGAGAATGACGTCGAAGAGGCCAGTGCGTTGTCCCATTGCCATGACAGCGGATAAAAGCCCATTCTTTGTCAACCCTGCCAACGGGTCCTCGGCGAAGGACATGGCGATCTGGTCTCTACTAATGACGAAAGTGATTGAAAAGAGCAAGAATGAAAATCAGTAGTCAAAGTGATGAAATCCAGAGAGAGAGAGAGAGAGAGAGAGAGAGAGAGAGAGAGAGAGAGAGAGAGAGAGACTTTGACTTTGAGAGACTTTATTCATCGGGCCTTCGGCCCATAGACGAAATGGTTTTACAAACAAAATTCAAAAACACTAATACAGATCAACAAAACACACAAGGTAAGGAAGCCGGTGGTACATAAACAACACAAAATCACAATAATAATAATAATAATAATAATAATAATAATAAATAATAATAATAATAATAATAATAATATTAATAATAATAATAATAATAATAATAATAATAATAATAATAATAATAATAATAATAATAATAATAATAATAATAATAATAATAATATTTTTTTAAAATAATAATTAATAATAATAAAATAATAATAAAATAATAATAACATAATAATAATAATAATAATAATAATAATAATAATAATAATAATAATAATAATAATAATAATAATAATAATAATAATAATAATAATAATAATAATAATAATAATAATAATAATAATAATAATAACAATAATAATAACAACAACAACAAAACAACAATCATTATCATCACCATTATCACCATTATGACAATAATATTAATTAATAACTGTTATTAATATTTTAAAAAAAACACTAACATCATAACTTAAATCAATACCATTTTCAACAACAATTCACAACTTGAAATCCAGACCTATTCCTCTGACAACGGCGCAACCATTTGTCTTCGGAGTGATAATGGCAAGAGGCCACTGGCGGTATGGCAGGGTCACAGTTCATAAACAATTTGACAAATACTGTGTGTCGGCATGGGCATACAACCTAGGGACTAACAGTCTTTACAAGCCCCGGCTCTCAAAGGAAATAACCGCAAATAAGTAACAACAAAATAAACACAAAATATTCATCAAAGGCAACCAACACTGAGCAGTGGTACTGAACATTTTTCATCAACAAGTTCACTAGTGGACAAGCTACGATGCAGGGTTCACTGTACTGGAAGGAAAGTTGCATGTTCAAATGTCAAGTCCATCACATATTCTGAGGCAAAGTATTCTTACTGCTCGGCAACTACGAAACTGTTTACTACTTCGTGTTGTCATGTTTTGGATGATCTGTCCGCGAAAAGCAGTCAGGGCAGTACGCTGCACGTGCACACGCCGAACACGGTATATAAGATGCTAGGGGCTGAGCACAACCGTCGCACCATGCACCTACATGCTCCGACCCATCCACTCCTCTCTTCAGCTGCTGCATGACTTCAGATGCATCCATGGGTTCAATGAGCATCGAGCCTTCAAACGCACACTG
>JAWQFJ010008421.1:0-10000 GCA_034096865.1 Theodoxus fluviatilis | reverse complement strand
TTGCATGGTCAGCCCCTCAGCCTCTACTGGGGTGTTGCATGGTGTTGCATGGTCAGCCCCTCAGCCCCTACTGGGGTGTTGCATGGTGTTGCATGGTCAGCCCCTCAGTCTCTACTGGGGTGTTGCATGGTCAGCCCCTCAGTCTCTACTGGAGTGTTGCATGGTGTTGCATGGTCAGCCCCTCAGCCTCTACTGGGGTGTTGCATGGTGTTGCATGGTCAGCCCCTCAGCCTCTACTGGGGTGTTGCATGGTCAGCCCCTCAGTCTCTACTGGGGTGTTGCATGGTCTGCCCCTCAGTCTCTACTGGGGTGTTGCATGGTCAGCCCCTGAGGTGTTGCATGGTGTTGCATGGTCAGCCCCTCAGCCCCTTCTGGGTTGTTGCATGGTCAGCCCCTCAGCCCCTACTGGGGTGTTGCATGGTGTTGCATGGTCAGCCCCTCAGCCCCTACTGGAGTGTTGCATGGTCAGCCCCTCAGCCTCTACTGGGGTGTTGCATGGTCAGCCCCTCAGCCTCTACTGGGGTGTTGCATGGTCAGCCCCTCAGCCTCTACTGAGGTGTTGCATGGTCAGCCCCTCAGCCTCTACTGGAGTGTTGCATGGTCAGCCCCTCAGCCCCTACTGGGGTGTTGCATGGTCAGCCCCTCAGCCCCTACTGGGGTGTTGCATGGTCAGCCCCTCAGCCTCTACTGGGGTGTTGCATGGTCAGCTCCTCAGCCCCTACTGGGGTGTTGCATGGTCAGCCCCTCAGTCTCTACTGGGGTGTTGCATGGTCAGCCCCTCAGCCTCTACTGGGGTGTTGCATGGTCAGCTCCTCAGCCCCTACTGGGGTGTTGCATGGTCAGCCCCTCAGTCTCTACTGGGGTGTTGCATGGTCAGCCCCTCAGTCTCTACTGGAGTGTTGTATGGTCAGCCCCTCAGTCTCTACTGGGGTGTTGCATGGTCAGCCCCTCAGTCTCTACTGGAGTGTTGCATGGTCAGCCCCTCAGTCTCTACTGGGGTTGCATGTTGCATGGTCAGCCCCTCAGTCTCTACTGGAGTGTTGCATGGTCAGCCCCTCAGCCTCTACTGGGGTGTTGCATGGTCAGCCCCTCAGTCTCTACTGGGGTGTTGCATGGTCAGCCCCTCAGTCTCTACTGGAGTGTTGCATGGTCAGCCCCTCAGTCTCTACTGGGGTGTTGCATGATCAGCCCCTCAGTCTCTACTGGGGTGTTGCATGGTCAGCCCCTCAGTCTCTACTGGAGTGTTGCATGGTCAGCCCCTCAGTCTCTACTGGGGTGTTGCATGGTCAGCCCCTCAGCCCCTACTGGGGTGTTGCATGGTCAGCCCCTCAGTCTCTACTGGGGTGTTGCATGGTGTTGCATGGTCAGCCCCTCAGCCCCTACTGGGGTGTTGCATGGTCAGCCCATCAGCCCCTACTGGGGTGTTGCATGGTCAGCCCCTCAGTCTCTACTGGGGTGTTGTATGGTCAGCCCCTCAGTCTCTACTGGGGTGTTGCATGGTCAGCCCCTCAGTCTCTACTGGGGTGTTGCATGGTGTTGCATGGTCAGCCCCTCAGCCCCTACTGGGGTGTTGCATGGTCAGCCCATCAGCCCCTACTGGGGTGTTGCATGGTCAGCCCCTCAGTCTCTACTGGAGTGTTGCATGGTGTTGCATGGTCAGCCCCTCAGCCCCTACTGGGGTGTTGCATGGTCAGCCCATCAGCCCCTACTGGGGTGTTGCATGGTCAGCCCCTCAGTCTCTACTGGGGTGTTGTATGGTCAGCCCCTCAGTCTCTACTGGGGTGTTGCATGGTCAGCCCCTCAGTCTCTACTGGGGTGTTGCATGGTCAGCCCCTCAGTCTCTACTGGGGTGTTGCATGGTGTTGCATGGTCAGCCCCTCAGTCTCTACTGGGGTGTTGCATGGTCAGCCCCTCAGCCCCTACTGGGGTGTTGCATGGTCAGCCCCTCAGTCTCTACTGGGGTGTTGCATGGTCAGCCCCTCAGTCTCTACTGGGGTGTTGCATGAGTGCATGGTCAGCCCCTCAGCCTCTACTGGGGTGTTGCATGAGTGCATGGTCAGCCCCTCAGTCTCTACTGGGGTGTTGCATGGTCAGCCCCTCAGCCTCTACTGGGGTGTTGCATGGTCAGCCCCTCAGCCCCTACTGGGGTGTTGCATGGTCAGCCCCTCAGCCTCTACTGGGGTGTTGCATGGTCAGCCCCTCAGTCTCTACTGGGGTGTTGCATGGTCAGCCCCTCAGCCTCTACTGGAGTGTTGCATGGTGTTGCATGGTCAGCCCCTCAGCCCCTACTGGAGTGTTGCATGGTCAGCCCCTCAGCCTCTACTGGGGTGTTGCATGGTCAGCCCCTCAGCCTCTACTGGGGTGTTGCATGGTCAGCCCCTCAGCCTCTACTGAGGTGTTGCATGGTCAGCCCCTCAGCCTCTACTGGAGTGTTGCATGGTCAGCCCCTCAGCCTCTACTGGGGTGTTGCATGGTCAGCCCCTCAGCCTCTACTGAGGTGTTGCATGGTCAGCCCCTCAGCCTCTACTGGAGTGTTGCATGGTCAGCCCCTGAGGTGTTGCATGGTCAGCCCCTCAGCCTCTACTGGGGTGTTGCATGGTCAGCCCCTCAGCCTCTATTGGGGTGTTGCATGGTCAGCCCCTCAGCCCCTACTGGGGTGTTGCATGGTCAGCCCCTCAGCCTCTACTGGGGTGTTGCATGGTCAGCCCCTCAGCCCCTACTGGGATGGTGCATGGTCAGCCTCAGTCACGGGTGTTGCATGGTCAGCCCCTCAGTCTCTACTGGGGTGTTGCATGGTCAGCCCCTCAGCCTCTACTGGGGTGTTGCATGGTCAGCTCCTCAGCCCCTACTGGGGTGTTGCATGGTCAGCCCCTCAGTCTCTACTGGGGTGTTGCATGGTCAGCCCCTCAGTCTCTACTGGAGTGTTGTATGGTCAGCCCCTCAGTCTCTACTGGGGTGTTGCATGGTCAGCCCCTCAGTCTCTACTGGAGTGTTGCATGGTCAGCCCCTCAGTCTCTACTGGGGTGTTGCATGGTCAGCCCCTCAGTCTCTACTGGAGTGTTGCATGGTCAGCCCCTCAGCCTCTACTGGGGTGTTGCATGGTCAGCCCCTCAGTCTCTACTGGGGTGTTGCATGGTCAGCCCCTCAGTCTCTACTGGAGTGTTGCATGGTCAGCCCCTCAGTCTCTACTGGGGTGTTGCATGATCAGCCCCTCAGTCTCTACTGGGGTGTTGCATGGTCAGCCCCTCAGTCTCTACTGGAGTGTTGCATGGTCAGCCCCTCAGTCTCTACTGGGGTGTTGCATGGTCAGCCCCTCAGCCCCTACTGGGGTGTTGCATGGTCAGCCCCTCAGTCTCTACTGGGGTGTTGCATGGTGTTGCATGGTCAGCCCCTCAGCCCCTACTGGGGTGTTGCATGGTCAGCCCATCAGCCCCTACTGGGGTGTTGCATGGTCAGCCCCTCAGTCTCTACTGGGGTGTTGTATGGTCAGCCCCTCAGTCTCTACTGGGGTGTTGCATGGTCAGCCCCTCAGTCTCTACTGGGGTGTTGCATGGTGTTGCATGGTCAGCCCCTCAGCCCCTACTGGGGTGTTGCATGGTCAGCCCATCAGCCCCTACTGGGGTGTTGCATGGTCAGCCCCTCAGTCTCTACTGGAGTGTTGCATGGTGTTGCATGGTCAGCCCCTCAGCCCCTACTGGGGTGTTGCATGGTCAGCCCATCAGCCCCTACTGGGGTGTTGCATGGTCAGCCCCTCAGTCTCTACTGGGGTGTTGTATGGTCAGCCCCTCAGTCTCTACTGGGGTGTTGCATGGTCAGCCCCTCAGTCTCTACTGGGGTGTTGCATGGTCAGCCCCTCAGTCTCTACTGGGGTGTTGCATGGTGTTGCATGGTCAGCCCCTCAGTCTCTACTGAGGTGTTGCATGGTCAGCCCCTCAGCCCCTACTGGGGTGTTGCATGGTCAGCCCCTCAGTCTCTACTGGGGTGTTGCATGGTCAGCCCCTCAGTCTCTACTGGGGTGTTGCATGAGTGCATGGTCAGCCCCTCAGTCTCTACTGGGGTGTTGCATGAGTGCATGGTCAGCCCCTCAGTCTCTACTGGGGTGTTGCATGGTCAGCCCCTCAGCCTCTACTGGGGTGTTGCATGGTCAGCCCCTCAGCCCCTACTGGGGTGTTGCATGGTCAGCCCCTCAGCCTCTACTGGGGTGTTGCATGGTCAGCCCCTCAGTCTCTACTGGGGTGTTGCATGGTCAGCCCCTCAGGCTCTACTGGAGTGTTGCATGGTGTTGCATGGTCAGCCCCTCAGCCCCTACTGGAGTGTTGCATGGTCAGCCCCTCAGCCTCTACTGGGGTGTTGCATGGTCAGCCCCTCAGCCTCTACTGGGGTGTTGCATGGTCAGCCCCTCAGCCTCTACTGAGGTGTTGCATGGTCAGCCCCTCAGCCTCTACTGGAGTGTTGCATGGTCAGCCCCTCAGCCTCTACTGGGGTGTTGCATGGTCAGCCCCTCAGCCTCTACTGAGGTGTTGCATGGTCAGCCCCTCAGCCTCTACTGGAGTGTTGCATGGTCAGCCCCTGAGGTGTTGCATGGTCAGCCCCTCAGCCTCTACTGGGGTGTTGCATGGTCAGCCCCTCAGCCTCTACTGGGGTGTTGCATGGTCAGCCCCTCAGCCTCTACTGGGGTGTTGCATGGTCAGCCCCTCAGCCTCTACTGGGGTGTTGCATGGTCAGCCCGACAGCCCCTCAGTCTCTACCGGGGTGTTGCATGGTCAGCCCCTCAGTCTCTACTGGAGTGTTGCATGGTCAGCCCCTCAGTCTCTACTGGGGTGTTGCATGGTCAGCCCCTCAGTCTCTACTGGGGTGTTGCATGGTCAGCCCCTCAGTCTCTACTGGAGTGTTGCATGGTCAGCCCCTCAGCCTCTACTGGGGTGTTGCATGGTCAGCCCCTCAGCCTCTACTGGAGTGTTGCATGGTCAGCCCCTCAGCCTCTACTGGGGTGTTGCATGGTCAGCCCCTCAGCCTCTACTGGAGTGTTGCATGGTCAGCCCCTCAGTCTCTACTGGGGTGTTGCATGGTCAGCCCCTCAGCCTCTACTGGAGTGTTGCATGGTCAGCCCCTCAGTCTCTACTGGAGTGTTGCATGGTCAGCCCCTCAGCCTCTACTGGAGTGTTGCATGGTCAGCCCCTCAGCCTCTACTGGAGTGTTGCATGGTCAGCCCCTCAGCCTCTACTGGGGTGTTGCATGGTCAGCCCCTCAGTCTCTACTGGGGTGTTGCATGGTCAGCCCCTCAGCCTCTCCTGGGGTGTTGCATGGTCAGCCTCTCAGCCTCTACTGGGGTGTTGCATGGTCAGCCCCTCAGTCTCTACTGGGGTGTTGCATGGTCAGCCCCTCAGTCTCTACTGGAGTGTTGCATGGTCAGCCCCTCAGTCTCTACTGGAGTGTTGCATGGTCAGCCCCTCAGTCTCTACTGGGGTGTTGCATGGTCAGCCCCTCAGTCTCTACTGGTGTGTTGCATGGTCAGCCCCTCAGTCTCTACTGAAGTGTTGCATGGTCAGCTCCTCAGTCTCTACTGGAGTGTTGCATGGTCAGCCCCTCAGCCTCTGCTGGGGTGTTGCATGGTCAGCTCCTCAGTCTCTACTGGGGTGTTGCATGGTCAGCTCCTCAGTCTCTACTGGGGTGTTGCATGGTCAGCTCCTCAGTCTCTCTTGGGGTGTTGCATGGTCAGCCCCTCAGCCTCTACTGGAGTGTTGCATGGTCTGCCCCTCAGCCTCTACTGGGGTGTTGCATGAGCGCATGGTCAGCCCCTCAGCCTCTACTGGTGTGTTGCATGGTCAGCCCCTCAGTCTCTACTGGAGTGTTGCATGGTCAGCCCCTCAGCCTCTACTGGTGTGTTGCATGGTCAGCCCCTCAGTCTCTATTGGGGTGTTGCATGGTCAGCCCCTCAGCCTCTACTGGGGTGTTGCATGGTCAGCCCCTCAGCCTCTACTGGAGTGTTGCATGGTCAGCCCCTCAGCCTCTACTGGGGTGTTGCATGGTCAGCCCCTCAGCCTCTACTGGGGTGTTGCATGGTCAGCCCCTCAGTCTCTACTGGAGTGTTGCATGGTCAGCTCCTCAGTCTCTACTGGAGTGTTGCATGGTCAGCCCCTCAGTCTCTACTGGAGTGTTGCATGAGCGCATGGACAGCCCCTCAGCCTCTACTGGGGTGTTGCATGGTCAGCCCCTCAGTCTCTACTGGAGTGTTGCATGGTCAGCCCCTCAGTCTCTACTGGGGTGTTGCATGGTCAGCCCCTCAGTCTCTACTGGGGTGTTGCATGGTCTGCCCCTCAGCCCCTTCTGGGGTGTTGCATAAGCGCATGGTCAGCCCCTCAGCCCCTTCTGGGGTGTTGCATGGTCAGCCCCTCAGCCTCTACTGGAGTGTTGCATGGTCAGCCCCTCAGCCTCTACTGGAGTGTTGCATGGTCAGCCCCTCAGCCTCTACTGGAGTGTTGCATGGTCAGCCCCTCAGCCTCTACTGGAGTGTTGCATGGTCAGCCCCTCAGCCTCTACTGGGGTGTTGCATGGTCAGCCCCTCAGTCTCTACTGGGGTGTTGCATGGTCAGCCCCTCAGTCTCTACTGGAGTGTTGCATGGTCAGCCCCTCAGTCTCTACTGGGGTGTTGCATGGTCAGCCCCTCAGCCTCTACTGGGGTGTTGCATGGTCAGCCCCTCACCCTCTACTGGGGTGTTGAAACCCTATCTTAGGTAAGCATGCTTGGGGTTAAAAAATATAGAAGGCGAATTGCAGCGGTTCTACCCCTGGGATGGGAGAAATCAGCATTTACATAAATACTGGTGAGCGTTGTCCACTACAGCCACTGCACCTGCCACACAGGAGTATGGCCACAGATGACCAACTGAGGGGTGCATGGTGGCAGACAATGGCGGGAAAGCGCCCTACCCTTCTTGCCTCTTCCTTCCTTCCTTCCTTCTGTCCTACTCCACTGAGATTTTCCTCCTCTCTACCAAACCCATTCCCCCCAACCCCCCCCCCCCCCCCCCCCCCCCCCCCCCCAGCCCTTTTCAGTGGAAATGTGCTTTAAGTGCAGAGATAGACAGGGGTTGTCTTTGCTGAGACCTGCCTCTCTCTTTCCCTCAGCATCCTTATCTCTGCCCAATCTCTGTCCCTCAGCATCCTTATCTCTGCCCAATCTCTGTCCCTCAGCATCCTTATCTCTGCCCAATCTCTATCCCTCAGCATCCTTATCTCTGCCCAATCTCTGTCCCTCAGCATCCTTATCTCTGCCCAATCTCTGTCCCTCAGCATCCTTATCTCTGCCCAACTTTTCAAGCAAGGAACAGCAGGACCTAACACTGGCTAATTCCAATGAAAAAACTGTCAACAAATCAGCCCCTGATGAGGCCAGCACAAAGATAGATGGCTAGAGCTTCCCTACAGCACCTAGAGTATGGGTGGCTAGAGCTTCCCTACAGCACCTAGAGTATGGGTGTCAGGTAGATGGCTAGAGCTTCCCTACAGCACCTAGAGTATGGGTGTCAGGTAGATGGCTAGAGCTTCCCTACAGCACCTAGAGTATGGGTGGCTAGAGCTTCCCTACAGCACCTATATTATGGGTGTCAAATAGATGGCTAGAGCTTCCCTACAGCACCTAGAGTATGGGTGTCAGGTAGATGGCTAGAGCTTCCCTACAGCACCTAGAGTATGGGTGTCAGGTAGATGGCTAGAGCTTCCCTACAGCACCTAGAGTATGGGTGTCAGGTAGATGGCTAGAGCTTCCCTACAGCACCTAGAGTATGGGTGTTAGGTAGATGGCTAGAGCTTCCCTACAGCACCTAGAGTATGGGTGTTAGGTAGATGGCTAGAGCTTCCCTACAGCACCTAGAGTATGGGTGTCAGGTAGATGGCTAGAGCTTCCCTACAGCACCTAGAGTATGGGTGTCAGGTAGATGGCTAGAGCTTCCCTACAGCACCTAGAGTATGGGTGTCAGGTAGATGGCTAGAGCTCCCTTACAGCACCTAGAGTATGGGTGTCAGGTAGATGGCTAGAGCTTCCCTACAGCACCTAGAGTATGGGTGTCAGGTAGATGGCTAGAGCTTCCCTACAGCACCTAGAGTATGGGTGTCAGGTAGATGGCTAGAGCTTCCCTACAGCACCTAGAGTATGGGTGTCAGGTAGATGGCTAGAGCTTCCCTACAGCACCTAGATTATGGGTGTCAGGTAGATGGCTAGAGCTCCCCTACAGCACCTAGAGTATGGGTGTTAGGTAGATGGCTAGAGCTTCCCTACAGCACCTAGAGTATGGGTGTCAGGTAGATGGCTAGAGCTTCCCTACAGCACCTAGAGTATGGGTGTCAGGTAGATGGCTAGAGCTTCCCTACAGCACCTAGAGTATGGGTGTCAGGTAGATGGCTAGAGCTTCCCTACAGCACCTAGAGTATGGGTGTCAGGTAGATGGCTAGAGCTTCCCTACAGCACCTAGAGTATGGGTGTCAGGTAGATGGCTAGAGCTTCCCTACAGCACCTAGAGTATGGGTGTCAGGTAGATGGCTAGAGCTTCCCTACAGCACCTAGATTATGGGTGTCAGGTAGATGGCTAGAGCTTCCCTACAGCACCTAGAGTATGGGTGTCAGGTAGATGGCTAGAGCTTCCCTACAGCACCTAGAGTATGGGTGTCAGGTAGATGGCTAGAGCTTCCCTACAGCACCTAGAGTATGGGTGTCAGGTAGATGGCTAGAGCTCCCCTACAGCACCTAGAGTATGGGTGTCAGGTTTGAATCCAGCATCTTAAGTGATATGAGGATGCATGCGTACAGACAAACAAAGAGACAAACACACACACACATTGAGCTATATGTATACCTACAGAGATAAATGCATGGTCAAAGAAGTTTTTCCCTATCTGAAATGTACATAACATTATAAGGGACTCTCATCTGAATTTGAACACCATCAAATATGTATCAAACTTAAACCCCACATCCTTCTCTCCCAACAAGTTCAGTCACCAATCAAGAAAAGACTCCCTGGGCACTTTCACAGTGGGGGTGAGAACAGACCCCCCCCCCCCCCCCCCCCCCATCTCCTTGGCCCACTCCCACAGGGTCAGTAGCTGGGGAAGCAGGCTTGGACGGGCCCTTTCTCCAGCCTGCTCTCCAGACTGTTAAGGTAGTCATGCCCCGTAACCATCAGCTTTTGTCAGTGGGATTTTTGGGGTCCAATTTTCTCACCAAACAGGTTGTAATTTTAAAGTGCTGTCTGCCTGTGATGTGCTTGCATAAATTATACTAATCAGTTTTCCAATATGGCTGCCTATACAACAAAATTTTGCCAGTTTTGCAAACATAATGCCAGAAAAGAAGCTAATAATAGAAGCTAGCAACTTTGCACAGAAGTACAGTACACATGCAGCATGTCCTGCATAGTACACAGGCAGCGTGTCCTGCACAGTACACAGGCAGCATGTCCTGCACAGTACACAGGCAGCGTGTCCTGCACAGTACACAGGCAGCGTGTTCTGCACAGTACACAGGCAGCATGTCCTGCACAGTACACAGGCAGCGTGTCCTGGACAGTACACAGGCAGCGTGTCCTGCACATTACACAGGCAGCATGTCCTGCACAGTACCTAGGCCAGCGTGTCCTGCACAGTACACAGGCAGCGTGTCCTGAACAGTACACAGGCAGCGTGTCCTGCACAGTACACAGACAGCGTGTCCTGCACAATACTCAGGCAGCATGTCCTGCACATTACACAGGCAGCATGTCCTGCACAGTACCTAGGGCAGCATGTCCTGCACAGTACACAGGCAGCGTGTCCTGCACAGTACACAGGCAGCATGTCCTGCACAGTACACAGGCAGCATGTCCTGCACAGTACACAGGCAGCGGGTCCTGCACATTACACAGGCAGCATGTCCTGCACATTACACAGGCAGCGTGTCCTGCACAGTACCTAGGGCAGCGTGTCCTGCACAGTACCTAGGGCAGCATGTCCTGCACAGTACACA